>CM025781.1:1851504-1879655 GCA_014636745.2 Centella asiatica | reverse complement strand
TTTTTTTTTTTTTTTTTTTTTTGTAAAAAATTATTCTATATGCATGAGGATTAGGAGCTTGGAAATGAGAATATCGATGTCGAAAGCAATGCAAATCGTACAAATAGAAATGGCAAATCATGAAAAGAGTCTTAATGAGGTTTGGATAAAGAGACTACGATCTCTAATCTCTCCAATAGGACTTAGTTGTTTGTCAACGAAGTCTTCATCTCGGGATAAAATGGAATTTCTAAGATTTGAGGTGTGAAACTCAATTTTTGGAGCGAATTATAGTTCAATTATTATCACATTGCTTGTAATCTTTCTGAAGAAAATAATAGAAAATTAACATATAAAACATGTATGTTTAAATGATATTTCTTAAAAAATTAAAAGAATTGATTAATACTATTGGTTGCTTTGTTTTTCTTGTATTGATATCTTAATTTCGAATAAAAAGATAAAGTTAGAACTTTGAAATCTCAATAGAACTGTGTAGAACTGATGAAAAAAACAAATGATTCAATAAGAATTCTCCGCACGCAATCAAAGAATGTTAAATCAGGTGATAAATAAAATGATTGGGCACATTTATGTGAGATTAATTTCAGATGAAAACCTATGGTGCTGATCCAAATTTGTGGTATAGTACAGTACACTATGTATAAGTTATCACCTGAGATATTTAAAAATAAAAATAACCTCAACAAGCAACATTCAACCAAAACTTGTTGCACGATGGCTAAAGCCTATTGTAAGCAATATTTACTCAAAGGGGAAGAGTTTATGAAAGTTCATAACGATAATAATGTGCATTATGAAATTTTATAAAATTCCTATTACCTTAGTGTCCTAAAATTAATATATATATATATATATATATATATATATAAATAATTTTAAAATAGACAAAATAAAAGAAATATCTAATTTTTAAGTTGAAAGAAAAATGGGGCTGATTTTACATTTTAGAGGGGAGAATCTAGCTCCTCTCCATTACTCTTTGTTTTTTCTAATTTTTTAAATACAACTTATAATTTTAAATATGATTTATTTTATGTAATTTTGACTGATACATATGGATAAATATGAGGGGAAAAAAGAAGAAGGTATACCAAAATTTCTACAATTTAATAATATAAAACACATGATTTTAACAATTAAAAAATCAATAAATATCAATCATTTAAATTATATTAAATTTTGATTATAAGATGATATATAAATACATTTTATATTATCAAATTGCATTAAATTTAATGTACTGTCATACTTTTTTACATCTTATCCTATTTGTACGATTAAAATTATATAAAATTAATTTTATTTAAAATTATAAAATTTTCTAAAAAAGTTAAGGAAAATGAGTAATGAAGGTAGCCGGAAGAAATTGGGGAATAGGATCGAGAAAAGAATCCCTGGTATTGTGCTTGTTATATAGGGAGCACGTGGTCACGTGCCAACAAAGCTTTCAAAGCCAAGCCAGCCAGCCAGGCAGGTCAGGTGGGGCCCAAGACTGAGAGACTCGCAGCCGTCAACATCAAAGCTCAGTAATTTACGATTCTACCCAAATTTACAGCTGGGAACATCAAACCTAACAACTGGCATAGCACTACTGGAGCTATGGCCCAGGCCCACAACAAAAGAATAAATTACCTGCTATTTTTACAGTATTAAAGAACATGTTTGACACCTCAGCATGCCAGCTCATCTATAGGATTCTCTCATTTGACCGTCACCTGCAAAATTATATTCACTCTTTACGCATACCCGTATTTACTTGGCATTTATTGAATTTGAATCCTTCTGTTCTGCAAATAGTTGTTCCAATTATCTTATGGGCAGTTTGGTTAATAGCAGGATGTAAAAAAATCAAAGTCGAGCTCATTCGAGTTGACTTGAATTTGACATGTTTTATTTAATAAATAAAATTTTTTGATTGAAATCGATTCGTTTAAATTTAATAAATTGAATTTATAGTGTTTTCAAACTCGAATCAAGTTGAATTAAATTTAAAAACTTAAATGAAC
Source organism: Centella asiatica (assembly GCA_014636745.2). NCBI lineage: Eukaryota > Viridiplantae > Streptophyta > Magnoliopsida > Apiales > Apiaceae > Centella > Centella asiatica. Next base: position 1,877,646 of record CM025781.1, on the reverse strand, counting down.
AAAAAAATTTGTTTGTAATCGGCTCGTTTATTTAAATAAATGAGCCGAGTTAAACGAATTTTAAATAAATCCAACCGAATAAACAAACAACTCAATTCGTTTACGTCTCTAGTTGATAGTAAAGGGAATGAGAATGGATTCATATCAATTCATTTTCCTTGCTTGGTTGGTTAATAAGCGTTCGAATCGATTATGACAGAATTATTCATTCCCTTATGTATTGAAAATAAGTATTACCTAACTCCTTTTAATAATCGAATATTACAATGAATATTTGAATCAATTAAACACATAATGACATGTATAACCTTATGACTATTATTATTATTATTACCATCATCACTATTATTGTTATTATTAATATTATTGTTATTGTTATTAGTATTATTACATTATTTATATTACTATTATTCTTATTATATTATTTATATTACTATATCACTATTATTAATTATTATTGTTAGTATGTTATTATTATATTATACATAAATATATAAATATATATATATATATATATATATATATATATATTAATTTCAAGAAGGACATTCTAGTAATTTTTCATAATATCATTCCATTTCAAAGTATTTTTGAAATAATATACCAAATATATCAATAAAAAGATCAATTCCAAGTCCATTCTCATTCTCATTCTCATTCTCATTCTCATTCCGATTGTAAATGTTTGCGTTAAACCAAACGGCTCATTAATGTATACTACTTTTTCATAACAAATGTCGTTTGATTTTTTTACATGTAATTCTCGTGGTTGAATCTTTTTTATATATTAAATATTTTATTCAGAATTAATAATAAAAAGTATTTTCAATAAAAATTAATATGAATAAAAAATTAACTAACACAAAATATTTAATATATAAAATTTTGTATCTAAATTTAGATGTAAGAAAATTAAATTAGGGTAGTAATTACTATGGACCGAATGTAGTATATTACTACCTTGCAATAGAGGCATCATTTTAAGCAAGCCTTTGATTATTATTGGATAGAATTTAGTAACTTATTTAAACAACAAATTATTTAAAATGACAATTGATATATACGGATATGTAGTTAATAGCATGGCCCCAACTTACCATTCAGTAGCTGTATATTCTCTTGCCACTTCAATGTACGAAAAGTAAACTCAAATGTAGTTTTTTTAAAATGGGAAATACTTTAGAAAATATAATTTAAAATAATATGTAATCAACATTATTAATCTAAATTTATATATTTTATCCAAGCTTTGAAATCAAAGAAATTCTCTTTGTAATTCTTGTTTTTGGAACAAAGATCTTCTGTCTCTTAACAATTTATTGTATTTTTTTCCTTAAATTCTTAAAATGTTAATCCACCTTTAGTCATCTAAAATGAGTATTAAACTAATCATATTGTTTATTAAGATCACATAAATATTTTGAGACTAGAGCACTGGGAAGTAGCTAATTATATCCGACCGCGACTTTGCTAAATTTCAATAGGACATTTGCTGTATGAAATTACCTTATATTCTTGTTTTAACTTAAATTTTAAATATTTTATTTTTATAATAAAAATTACACTGTTAAAATCTATAATCTTTAAAATTTAAGTTAAAATGAATCGGAGCTATATCATTTCTTGATCCAATTATATGATCTAACTTATATAGCCAATCGAATTAGCATATTTCTTAATCATGACGATAACCTAATTCTGTCTTACTGGAAATTAAGATAATCGATTATTTGTTTCAGTTATTTATGGAGAAATAGTGGAACACGCTTTAAAAAAAAACATAATTTTAAAATGGTTGCCTGCAAAATGGGGTTGAATGCCAAAACGGGTTATGAGCAATCTTAAGATTTTAACAGATAAAAAGAATCCGCAGGCATAAATTTAGGTTCCAAGATTTTATTTATAGATGGAATTGAGGCGGGTCTGCCGTGATTATTTTCAACTACTTGGTGTTCAAAAATCATAGTCCTAGATACATCAACTTATGTTCAAAAACTGATATAATTAAGTAGTTTGCATGAATAAATATATTTATACAGTTAAATTCACATTTATTTTTATAAGCGATGATAAATTTTATCGTAATGTTAATACGGTCCACTAAGGATTATCCTTTTCCAAATTAAGATTTTAGATTAACACAAATAAAACAATATAATCCACAATTATTCATAAAAATATATGTAAATTTGACTGTTTACAGAGATATGTCTTTTAATATTCTATTTCATGTATCATCGTTTTGTATAATTGGCACATGTATTTTTCTTATGTATTTTTTTAAATTCAACAATCTAAACTCTTAACAATGACGTGACAATTTTTAAGAGAATAAGACACCAAATTAGATGAGAGATTGCTGGTTTTAGATGAGAGATTGCTGGTTGTGGCTAAAGAATTGGTGAATTATAAAAACCTCATTATTAAAATAATAATAATTGATCACTTATGAAATGTGTATGTTTGTGCACAATTTGTTAATATATCTAACATTTTCCTTCGTACTATTAGCCAAAAAATTATAAAACAACACGAGGTCGACTCTGACTAATACGAGTGGTTCTAGAGAATTTGGCACCATCTAATATTGAGACAAACTACTTATAAAAGATAATATTACGACAAAATAAAATCTTTTCATTAACCAAAAAAATATCTTCTCAAAGAATTATAAATTTAAAAACTGGATACATTAGACCGAATTGATATGGTTCAAAAGTTAAATTGCATTTCAATTAATATGAAACCGACATTCACACATTCTCACCTATCAACCACGGGAAAGATCAGTTATTGTAGCGGAAAGTTATAGTTTTATCGGAGCAAATACATGGGGCGCCCGATAATACTTTTATTTGAGGACTATATATATAATACGTAGTATGTTGTATTGAAGTATATTGATTTTATCATATCAACAATTCAATCTTTATGAAGTGTCTTTATCTGTGTCCAATTATATATATAGTTCTTTAGTATAAAAATTTGTTAGTATTATTATTTGGTTTACTAAAATCTATAAAATCTAACTGAGGGAAGATCATGATATATTGTCAGTCTCTTTGTGAGTTTACAATGATATTTATGGATATTATTATTTCTTTAAAAGTTTACAATAATATTTACCGATTATTTATATAAAAAAAAGGTTAACAAGACTCGTATTTTCAATTTAATGCGAGTCTTTTAATTCTTTCATAAGTTTGAAGTTTAAGGGCTAAATTAAGGGAAAATATAAAAATTCGTTTAAATTTTAAAAGATAAAGGCCCACCATTGAATTTCACTTCTCAATGATTGAACAAAACAATAACATGGTTATTAGTTGCATTATGAAACTTACAAGCCAAGATCAATTTATCTTGCACACGAAGCTACTAGACAACTGCGAATACTCGAATAGTAAATACGTCGTATATGCCACATATAAACATATATGATACTTTTCAATATTAGTACATGATTATAACTAGAGGAGACTCAAACTCTCGTCTAAGAAAAATAAAGAAATAATTATTGAAAGAAATATTAGACCGGCCAATATGCATTTAATAATTATAATTATGCAAAAACTCTTCTACTTTTCTAGCTCTAAGTATGCAATAATGGTGTGTGTGTGTATATATATATATACATCGTTACTTCGAAACGCATACATAATTCTTAGCGCGCGCGCTCTCTCTCTCTAAGGTTTTTTACAATAAAATAAACTTAGTTATCTCATGCATGTTTTCAATAAGTTTAGAAAAGGTTAATATTTGTATATCAAACTCAAACAAGTTATTGATGTATTTATTGTATTTCTTAATAAATATGTATTATTATGAAAAGTTACTTATTTAGGGAGGAGGGAGTACGTTTGTATGCTATTTTTATTTTTAATATTTAATATATACTCCATAAATGGGATTATTTATCTCTATAAATACAATTACTCCAATAATTTTGCTTTCAAATACCGAGTCATACTCTAGTAATTACTTAACATATACGGAGTAGGAAAAATCTTCCATTTAACATTACACGCACGCGCTATAAAATCGCGCGTGAAAGAATAACAAACAGCGCCAGCGTATCTCTAATTTTCTTGCAAAGCGGTTTTGCGCTGTCTCCAATCTTGTTGTATAAAAGCTGTCTCAATCTCTTTCCTCTTCTTACCTCACTCGGAGGATACACAACCCCAGAAGAGGAAAGCCCACCGTTCAAGTCGCCGGAAAAACTGGTGGTTTCCGATCATAACCACGACGGTGAGGGGGTATTAAAGGAAAGAAAAAAAAAGGAATAGACAAACCCAATATTTCCTTTTCTTTCTCTCTAGTCGTGTTAGAACAGAAACCGCGTTTGTTCGTTTTACCTTTTAGTAAACCCCGTGTTCAATGTGTTTTCTTCATTCCATATTATGATTTATAGAAACTCCCACAAATATTCATAATTATTTATATCGACCTTTCTTAATATTTCTGTTGATATTTGCTTGTCTAGAATCGTCACTTTCCTTTTTTGCACCTGCAATGCAGTAGCCCATATAAAATTTTCAAGAATCAAACCCCCAAGATTTAATAGTCAGAAGCTATTTTACAGAGATGTTTAGTTTTCGATTTTCTCAATATCGTTTCGGATTGGCCCTTTTCTTGGTATGTCTTATTGGCTCGCCGTTGATGTGCCTCGGGATTCGGACTTTTCCCAGTAGCAGCAACGCCGGTGACCGGAAGGTGGAAGACCCTTTGTTCGGATTCAATGAGGCGCCTGAGTACAGGAACGGCGTGCAGTGTGGGAGTACAGCCGTACACGTGGCGATGACCATTGACTCGGAGTACCTACGTGGGTCCATGGCTGCCGTCCACTCCGTCCTCCGCCACGCCTCCTGCCCGGAAAACATCTTCTTCCACTTTATCAGCGCCGAGTTCGACCCAGCGAGTCCCCGAGTCCTGAGTCAACTCGTCCGGTCCACGTTCCCTTCACTCGCCTTCAAGATATACATATTCCGTGAAGACACCGTTATCAACCTCATCTCCTCATCCATCCGCGAAGCTCTCGAGAACCCATTAAACTACGCCCGGAACTACCTCGGTGACATCCTCGACTCGTCCATTGACCGAGTCATTTACCTCGACTCGGACGTGGTACTCGTCGACGACATCACCAAACTCTGGAATACCGAACTCACCGATTCACGAGTCATTGGCGCCCCAGAATACTGCCACGCCAACTTCACCAAATACTTCACCGACAACTTCTGGTCCGACCCGACCCTACCCACTGTATTCGGGTCCAAAAAACCTTGCTACTTCAACACGGGCGTAATGGTCATGGATCTAACCAGATGGAGAACAGGAAATTACAGAAAGAAAATAGAAAATTGGATGGAGCTACAAAAAAGTAAAAGAATCTACGAGTTGGGTTCACTCCCACCATTTTTACTAGTATTTGGTGGCAACATCGAGCCCATTGATCACAAATGGAACCAACATGGGCTCGGCGGCGACAATGTCAAAGGCAGCTGCCGGTCACTGCACCCCGGTCCGGTCAGTTTGTTGCATTGGAGCGGCAAAGGCAAGCCGTGGGTCCGGCTCGATGAGAATAGACCATGTCCGTTGGATTATTTATGGAAGCCATATGATCTTTACAAGACCAGTCATCAGAATCATCATCAGCCGTCCATCAGAATGAAAAATGTGCATAATCATCATCAACCGTTGGTCTTTTCTACTAGTCCCAATTTCATTAGCTATTCCAATTATTTCATTTGATTCTATAATTTTTTTTGGTACCCACATGGTTATTCGGATGATATTCTTTGATAGCTGTGTACAGATATTATTAATTTTTTTTAAAAATAGTTAAAATTTACATATATTTTAGATGGTTTATTGGGTTGAATATTGATTGGTGAATGAGTTGAGTTCCTGTGGTCGGAACAGTTTTGGATGATTTGTATGGAAGATTTTTGGGAATGGAATATAACGTATTTGCTATCATCATCTTCTGTTACAAGGGCATTTCTTATTTTGTTTTATTTTATTTTCATATTTTGTATTTTTGTTTGTCTAATTAGTATTGGACAAAAGTGTTGGTATTTGGTGGCCTCTTTATCACCTTTGTGGTGCTGCAAATAATGGTCGTTATATTTATGTGACAGGGCACTTGAGCAAATTATGATTAAAACTAATGACAAAAGATTTAAAGTGAACATATATTAAGTTTGTGAAAATACTCCAATAATTTAGTGGACGAACAGTAAAAGGTGGCGTTCTTTAATGTTTGTTAGCTTGGAAGATGATGAATCACTTTAAGCCACCTAGTTTGAGATCGTTGCGATTTCATTTTCGTCAAAATATTCAAAAGCTTTTTTGCTTTTGATTTGTCTATTGACTTGAAAAAAACTTCAGCACAGCAAAGAAGATGCAATTTTGGTCAAACAATATGCGTAAATATTATTATCACTTTATCAGCCTATGAAAAGACAAAAACAATTAATTTCATTATTTCAGTTATTATGAGCAGAGCAAAATGGTGTCAGTCGATTCAACATCACATGTGACCACTTGTCATCTGTTGGTGGCCATGACTCGCGAGTCGTGACGGAGATGTTAGGGCCAAAACCATGAGCATCAGAGAGAACAATTGGATTTGAGTAATTATTGAATCGAATTGAATTAAGTATTAAATAACTCAATTTGAATTATAATTTTAGACTTAGGGCTACAATTACGATGAACATAAAATAGTTCCGCACACTCTTTTTTGTAGTTTTAATGGAAAGGGAAATATTAATGATGGACTTGTTGATAGTTTAAATTAAGAATAATACTTTAATAGAAGAAACTGAAGTCCCAAGCGACCTCTATAATTGCACATATATTATTGTATGATGGGCCACATCCGGTAAGTTATGGGTTGGAATACCTAAAATTGTTGCCTCATCACATGTGCCTTGAGCAATAAAATTAGCCCGACAATCCAGCCAATGTGATGATTGGATTGGGGGATTAAAACTTAAATTCATGGCAATCATGTGAATATATATGGCAAGTTTCCCCTCTTTACAAGCAGGGTATACATTTGTTCTAAGCAAAGAATGGATGCTCTCTCATTTTCTCATTAAAAGAAAAAAGTTAAATAAATTTGGATTAAAAAGAAAAAAAAGTGTATTGGTACAAGAGAATAAACAGAAGTTTGCAACCCCACGCATTATACGATGTGTATATAATTTCAAAAGATAATTTTTTGAAAGCAACTTCTACTTTTCAACTTCTTATATTATCGCATTGCATGTTTTCTTATTGTGAGAAAAAGTTGGTTGATTCTAATTTGTATCTTCACGGTTCTTATATTCAATCATCTTTTTATATAATTACATATGATATCATTTGGACATTCATGTCATAATTTCTGAAAGATATTTGAAAATTGAAAGTAGAAGAGAAAATTTATTAATTTTTTGCAAGCGAAGCCAAAATTAATTATATAGACTATACATGTGGGCAGTCACCACAAATAATTTTGATCTTTCGATGATCACTATTAAATTATGAAATAGTTTCAGTTGACACCGTTATTGGCAAGTCAACCAATATGCCATACTAAAACTGCATATTTAGGTGTCACCATTCTAAATTTCCAATTCAAACGAGTGAAAAGAAAAAAGTAATTTTTTTTTCAAAATAAAAAAAAATTATTGATTACTCAAAAGTGTATATCATCCTCCAAGGTTTTTTCGGATCTTGACGACATCTTGATCATTAATCTGAAATGCCTTCTTCAAAACTTCATCAGGAATGGACGGTTTAGATGTAAATGTAGCACCAGAGGCAAGTTGTGCACCAGGATTTTGGCTATTGAGACCAGACACAGTTAATGCAGAGGCTTTTGAATCAAGATTGTATAGATAATGGATCAGGCCTTTTGGGAATACAAATGCATCACCGGGCCGTAATTGTTGGGTATAAAGCCGATTTGACGTATCGACAAACCCAACCAGAAGTGAGCCTTGAAGGAGTATAGTTACCTCTGAGGCCCGAGGATGCGAATGGGGTGGTACAAGCCCATCAGGCCCAATATCAACTCTGGCCATAATTAGGCCTAAGGTATTGAGTCCGGGTAAATTACGGACATTCGCGAGGGTAACGTTGAACCCGAACGGGTTGCCCCGGGTGTTTCCGGGCTTGGATAAAGCAGAAGTGGCAAAATGAGAAGATTTTGCTAGTGCTGGACTGATGCAGGGCACCCCATTGCAAAAAAAGGTTTGGGGAATTTTTGTATCTGCAATGCAATAGTCTTGAAGTGGATCCAGGTCAGGTTTGACGAGGCCCAACAGAAACATTAGGGAAAGATAGAGCTGAAGAAGTATTGAACACGTTGTCATGGTGTTGGGACTTGTTGAAATAATTACCAAAGAAAAATTTCTGCTTATTTATGGAAGTTGGTTTTTGACAAGAAAGATTAGATTTATATATGAGTATAAGTAGGTTATGTTCTTCCACTTTACACGGGGGATTGAGTAACTTAAGAGCATTATTTAGACGAGGTAAAAGGCACAAGAGAAGCTATAGGTGTGTGATTTGGTCCAAAAGCTGGTAAAGAAATCTAGTCCAATCAATAGATTATCACTGGAGGGGTCCAACTTTTGATTAATTAACTTGCAAGGGAAAAAAAAGAAGAGAATACGCCATAATAATAATAATAATAACAATACTAATAATAACAACAACAATAAAATATAGTTATTTATAGTATCAGACACCATATACTTTTAACTGTTATTATTGCTGTCTTATTGTTGGAAGCCATTATGGGGAAATTTGGACCATATGATAAGAGCAGCCTAGTAGTCCCCGCTACTCCATGCATAAGTCTAAATCATAACCCACTTCTCCTAAAGATAATAATCTTCTAGGTTAATTTTCTACCAAAAAAGTTATACCCCACACTAAAGTCCGAAGGAGATAACCACTAAAATAAGATAGAATATTGATGTTTTCATATTCTTAAATTTAAAATTAATGCAATCTATTTTGAGATTTTAATTTTTGTTTGATTTATTAGAATAAAATGGTATTTTTTTACTTGTTCTAATATAATTATTGTACACATGATTTGAAGAAATCAAGAGATGTTTCTCTTTACTTTTTAATATCTATAGTATTTATTATATATATATATATATATAAATGTTTTCATCACCATCACATATTTATATTTATTATGAGAACTAACTTTAATTCACGCATTATATAAAAGTTAATTTTTGTGACGATTTTTGTCGACAATTACTTATATTCACAGTCTCTTATAAAAAATAATTAAAAAATTAATATTATTTTCTTGAAATTGATGAAGAAAATCATTAAAAATAGACCGAGAAGCATAGCATCACAACTATGAGCAGTTGAGCACCGATTTTGAGAACGGTTTCGAAGATCATTTAGGTTTTTCCTTAAAAAAGGAAGAAAGAGATGAATTAGTTAAGCTAATTAATTTTCGTAGGGGTCCATACTTGTGAACATGCTGACTCCATTATTGATCTAGAAATCTGTCATATCTCCTCTCTCTCTCTCTCCCTCCCCAACTCTCATCTACAATTCTACTTCTACTGTACCACATCTTTGTGGGGGCTCCATTTACCATCCCTATCTACACTCTTAATGGCTGATCTGAATCAATATCTTACTGGGTCTCTCTAAATTCTGTAAAAAATGGGAAATCTTTAGGTATGAAACGAAAATCACAATCCCTTTTTAACTGTTTGATTTGTTTATGCATCTACTGGCTCCACTGTGTTTTCTTGAATCTTCTTTATTCAGTCAATTTAAATTTCATTTTCACCCACTAATTGCTTGTAAAAGGTGCTTGTTTTTCTCCTTTTGCTTTCATAGTACACTTGTAGTGAAAAGGTAAAAACTTTCTGCGTAATAAGTGTGATATCTCACGTTATGTTACTATACTGCTTTTGATTTGATGATGATTGGGTTTATGAATCTAGATATTTCCAATTACAACCGGAAAGGAAGATTTAAAAAAATAATAATTTAGTTGTTAAAAACTGAATGGATAATTTTCAAGTAAACAACAGATTAGAAAACACAGCACATGCATATCCCTTCTTTGGGTTCCATTGTTCTATTTCCTTTTTGTCCTCATTTGATCTACTTATCCTTGGTCTATTAGTTGTGGTTCAGTGTACTGATGAATAATTGCCCCTGCTTGCCTCAGGTCATGATGTGCACATTCTGTACAATTTTCTTGTTGCCTTGAGATAATCAACATTTCAACCTTGTTTACCAAGAGAATCAATGGGTTAATCATTGGTGGAATCACCAGATATCCACAATAAGGTACACCTTGTTGTCCTTTGATCAGTTAAAACTGACCATTATTGATTTTGTTTACTACACTGTTGTTGTGCTTGAAGGTGTCATATTTGTTTGATATTATAGTTTGATTTGCAAACGAGAATCTTGAATTCAGATTGTATTTGGTATGAGTTGGCGTACTGTCTCTTGCTTGAGCTTATTCTTTTAGTTTGGATTTTGTGTCATATAAACAGATGGGAGATGCAGTTACCTCTCATGCTGCTCTAGAAGTATCAGTTTCTTTTGGTAGATTTGAGAATGATTCACTTTCTTGGGAGAAATGGTCTTCTTTTTCGCCAAATAAGTACTTGGAAGAAGTAGAGAAGTGTGCAACCCCTGGATCTGTAGCTCAGAAGAAGGCATATTTTGAAGCTCACTATAAGAAGATTGCTGCTCGGAAGGCTGAGATGTTAGAGCAAGAGAACATGATGGAAACTGATTCGTCAAGATCTGGTGAGACAAATCCTGTAGATTGTGTAGATCGTATTTCTAGCTCTTCCGTGGCTGATGCTGAATGTGGTATATTCCGCGGTCCAAACTCTGCTGAAGAAGTTGAGGAAGATGCCAATTCATCTAATGCTGTAAGTAGCAGCTTTGTTGATGAGGCAGTAGAAGATGGTGGTGATGCATTAGAATGTCAAGAATTGTTGGTTGAAAGTGATAAGGAAGGAGTAAATGGACAATCACAAACCAATGAAGTAAGTTCTCCAGAAGAAACTGATTTGGTTACAGAAGCGATTCCAACTAAGCCACAGGAGGACCTAAAGACAGATGAACTATCTCTGAAAGTGGATAGTGAGACAATAAGTCTCCAGGAAAGTAAACAGGAAAATTCTGAATTGGAAACAGAGAAGACATCTCAAAAGGTGATTTTGGACTTCATCAGCCAACTGCTTTTTACAGATAAATTACACCAAGTTGATAATTTGATTAATTTCAATTTCTCATACGTTAGCTCGTTTATGATATATCTAGTTCCTTAATTAATTCTCTAATTTTTAGGTAACACAAAACCAAAAGGAGAGGAATTTAAGACAAATAATGAAGGATAAACCAACATCAACCAAAGCTTCAAAGATGTCAACTCCTAGAACCCCTAAATTGTTAAAGCCCGCGTTGACCTCCACCCCAAAATTGTCTAAGCCAGTGTCAACATCTACTCCTAGATCGTCAAAGCCAGTAACAACATCCACTCCCAGATCTTCTAAGCCGATAACAACATCCAATCCCAGATTGTCAAGGTCGACAGCAGCTTTGACCCCTCGATTGCCGAAGCCAATATCAAGCCCAGCAGCGGTATATGTATCTCGGTCCTCAATGAAGAATTTGAATGTTTCATCATCTTCATCGAGCAAAAGTTATTCTTCCCCAGTAATCAAGCGATCAGCTCCTGCATCGCTTCACATGTCTCTTAGTTTGGGACCTTCAAATTCTCATTCAGACAATCTGGCTATGACTAGAAAGTCTTTAATTATGGAGCAAATGGGAGATAAAGACATTGTTAGACGTGCTTTTAAGTCATTTCAGAACAATTCAAGCCAGTTAAGACCTACTGATGACAAGTCACGTGTGCCAAAACTGGTTAGTCATCCTTTTTGTCTTTCTGTTGAGATACTTATAATTAATGAGCCATGCTCACCTTCTTTGATATCCATCTTAGTTGTGGGCTCTTGTTTCTCATATTCTTTTTCATCCTGAATTGAGATGCATTGTGATTTCCAACTTTTCTGGCAGATATCAGCTAGGGGATCAGAGAAAAATGTTTCAACTTCTCAAAAGGAGAATGAGAGGTGTCCTGAATCTCATTACATCTCACTACCAAAATTCTCTTAATTTTGAAATTGTTGGTTAAGACTACTTGATTGTATCCTTAGACTTGAATTTTCTACTGTTAATTAGCAATCTATTTTTTTTTTAATATAACAACTGGTAAATATCTTTTCTAATTCTATCAATGCTTTCCGTGTCTAAATTTCCTTTTGATAGTATGCAACATAAAAGTTTGGATCCATCAAATATTTGTTTATTTTTTACTTAGTTTTCTTTCTACTTCACTAAACTGCAAGTGCAATCTCCCTCAAGTTTTTTAATATCAAGATGAGTCATTTGCAGCAAATTTGCGCTTATTGTGCCCGACTCAGTAAACCATTTTCTGTATCATTGTAAATTTTCTTTTTGTTGACCTGCTTTCTTAACTAGTATTCGCTCGTGTAAATATCCTTCCCATTTTGTTTCCATATAAATCTTTATTGTACTGTTTACTTCTATAGTTCTATTGCAAGGATTGCTGAATAGAAATTTTAGGCCATGATATGACATGTATGTGATAAGTGTAAAACTTTACCATATTGTTTACTGATTCCCAAAAACATGTTACTGAACTGTAGAACAAGGAAGGCAACAGAGAAAATAACTCAAAGGAGTCAACTTGGAACAAAATGGAATACTACATCTTCAAGGTAACATTATGTAATATTATAAAGCTTGGAGAGTCCTTGCTCTGAAAATGTATGATGATATATAGTAGGATAGGCCAATGAAATATATATGTAGTAGGATCCCTAAACTAAGTCACGATCAGAACTTTCTTTTCTCCTGGGTCTTTATTACTATCAATTGTTGCATATCTTGAGCTGAACAGCAATACTTCCTTGGCTTGTAGTTCATAAACTTAACTGTCCTGTTTTCGGGGACCGAACCTTTCAGTTAAGCTTCCCATCTAACCTCGCGTGGCTTGACCTTTCGTATTCATTCAAATCCTCTCTCAGATAGGTGTGGTTGTATAGCAATGTGCAGAGGAAGAGGAAGAGAAAGAATTGATGCTTACCAATTTTCACCTTTATCAGTCCCTGGAGAAGGCTTTTATCTTCATTTCTTAGTTCTGAGAATGGATCGGGACGTCTCTTAGTTTACCAGTTCAACCTAAATAGTGATTACTTTACATGGTTATTTTTCTTGATTTGGTGGTAGTTACTTTATTTTTTCAATTGTTAATATGGATTATAGATCGCTAAATGAGACCAGGGTGGAAAAAAATGTGAAGGCTGCTCCATCTTCTGTTGGTCTGAGAAGTAATGAAAGAGCTGAAAAACGCAAAGAGGTAATATCCCTACTCTTACTAAGAATTTTGCAAATGTGATATTCCGGTGGCCATAATAACTTCTATATTTTTTACAGTTTCTCAGAGGGCTGGAGGAGAAGTCATGGGCTAGAAAAGAAGAAAAGGCACGTCATAGCTTAAAATCAGAGGTATGCTATAATTGCAAATGTGGGAACAGATATTGTGTAGGTTCTTGTTCATTTACTCCCTGGTTGAGAAAAAGATTCTCATTTCATTTATTATGTAATACATTTGCAATATTAAAAATACTAGGTTGATTACTGAGTACAAAGTCATATAAATCTATTTGATTTTGAATAACAAAAGAATATATATCTAGCCTACGTGAAGTGTATTACTAAGAACAAACCTTGTTAAAATAAAACTAGTTTATTGCAGAACTTGAATTTAGGATTTCGCAGGCTGAAGGGAATTTAGGATTTTGGCTGCTTCTTGGTGTAATTTCTGAGCAATAAACAACTTAACATTGAGTAGAGCTACCAAGTGGTGCTGTCTTTCTAGAAACAGTTTCTTTCCCCCTTCCCTTGGTCTTCTCTTGTTTTTAGTAACTCAGAGAAAACCGAAACACTATATGTGTCTGTATATGTATATAAAAATATAGATATATACCCATGTGTGTGCGCACGCGTATCCTTTACTTTTGGGTACAAATATCAGAATTTGCATATGACACTTCAATTCATTTATTTATTTATTATCAATAAACGCTTTAAGCAAAATTAATCATCTACCAGAGTGCGGTTCTTCTGTCAGTTTTTGTTTTACTGTCTATTATTTCCCTTCAGTTTCATTGATAATAAGATCATGCTTGTGATGATGTAGGAGGGTAGCAAGAAAAAGATTGATGGTAGAGCTGAGTGACACATCTAGTCCTGCATCACATTGATATCTAAAAGCACAGATTTTTATGGAAAAAGAGAGACCTTCTTAGCAGCTGCAAGAAGGGGGATGGATAGAAGTAAAAATAAAAAACGGCAGAGAAAATGACACCAGTTGACAAGGGAAAGATGCATGCAAATAGAAAATTGTGTTAATTAAGTACCCATCTACATCATATTATCAATGCCGAGGCAGCAGCAAAGACCATTCGTGACGCACGGCGGATAATGAAAGAGGCTAATGGACTTCTGAGATCCAAAATTTAGAAACTACTTCCCAGTTTCCTCTGTTTCAAAGGTCAATAGATATAGACAAATGTTGCTATGTTAGTTCCATAATAATGTTAGACGTGATATATACATTTTATCCAACTTGTGGAGAACATGAATATGTCCTGTATGTGCAGTTTGTTATGCATAGTTAGCTTGGAACATTAAAATTCCTAGAAAGAGAGTAAATTTATTCTGTCTTTCTTTATTTTCTTGCATATCCCTGGAGATTGTCAAAGGATTAATGATTTATGGTCTGAAAATGTTGGCCCGACTCTGATATGTCTGTCATGGCAGACCAGTAAAAACATTACACTCAAAATAAAAAAAGAAAACAAAAAGAGGGCGTTGTCTTTTGGTCAATGTCGTAAAAAAAAAGGTAAGACGGACTACCTAATGTCTGAATGGTATTTAATCGGAATGTCTGAATGGTATTTAATAGGAATTAATCAGAGATAAGCGAAATAAATGGTCTTAAAAGGACTATTTAACGCCTAAATGAGATTTAATCGAAATTTATTAGTGATAAGTGGAATAAGGTGTTTGGTATTTAATCGGAATTAATCGGAGATAAACGAAATAAATAGTCTTAAAAGGATTATTTAACGCCTAAATGAGATTTAATCGAAATTTATTAGTGATAAGCGAAATAAGGTGTTAGGTAATCAAAATTTATTGGTGAAAAGGGGAATAAGGTGTTAGGCCGACCGGCGTTAGAGGGTCGATGATCGGTGCTTTCGGTATATCCAATTTTCAACTTCTTAGTAATTGTTGGCAAATATTGATTGCGATGTATCAGGACTCAGGTCAAATGTTTTGATGTTTCTGTGTTTCAATTCTCATTGTTGGCGAATCATGAGGAACTTATGACAGTTATTCTTCCATTTACAAATTTCCTCAGGAAAAAATTCTGTTTGATATACATGTCGAACCCTTGGTTTGATTGATTCGGTACATGATTAAAGTATGCTACATTTGAAACAACTGGGTACTCCCATAATTGCTAAATCATTAGAAGAAACTGGAAAAAAAATTATTAGTATATAAGTAAAATGTCGATCCTTGTTTGATCAACAAGATTGTGCCGATAAATGGAAAAGAATTAACTTCTCAACAAAATAATAAAATATGGGTGTGGGGTGGGGTGGGGTTGCTGTTTATCTTGCATATCCAACGTTTCAGTTATGTACACTTCTCAGCTCTTTCTGCCACTATCAACAGGTTTTGTTGGAATCATCATCTGAATCAGAATCACTAGAACTACTCTTTGACTTGTTCGACATGAAATTAGCAGGTAATATTGGGAACTTCACAGATGTCCTAATGCCAGGTGATTTTGGTGGGGATGATGATCCACTAATGCCTGCTGTACTTCTCCTCTTCTGCATATTTCTGGTAATATCAATACAAACCTGATCAACCATTTGTAGAAAATCTTTAATTATGACAAACAGTTGAAGTAGTTGTGTCCCTTTATCCTTGGAAGCTCCTTCTTGGTAATACTCTGTTGTTCTCTTCACAAGCTCCATTATCCTTGTCATTTCTCCCTTCACTACTCTTATTTCTCCTTCCGCGGCGTCTAGGAAGCCTTTCATCTCTTGTATGAAACCTTGGCCACCTCCACTTACCGCGCATTCTCCCACGAGTATTCTGATTTCTGCAACTCGGGTAGATACAGCCGAGCATGAATTCTGCAAGGTGTTATAGTCTAGTGTTGCAGCCTTCTTCACATTAGAAAACTCGGAACTGATGCCACCTACAATCGGCAAGCCAAGCATTATGTATTCCTTTTCTTTGTCCTCTGGTTTAGAATTGTCTGCAATTAGGCCACCAGAATTGTTTCTGTTTCGGTTGCTGCCATTGCGATTTAAGCTATGACTTCGATTCACCACACAACGTTTCCCCTCTGCTCGGACTACTTCTTCAACGACAAAGTGAAGCAGTGTAGTCTTTCCATCTGTGCTTTTAACATCAGAGAGTTTTCGGAGTGAAGTAAGATTAAAGGCTTGTGCATTCCCTCTTGAAGTTCCTGCATTCATTCGATTTCCGGCCTTGAGGACAGCCTCAAGAAGTTTCAGTAACAGCCCGCGAGTCCTCAGCTCCTTGCAGGCTGATTCAAGTGTTTGTAAAGATTCCTTGATGTGGAGAATCTCGGAGTCATAATTTGATCTAAACAGCATGGCACTAAATCGAGTGAACGCAGATGGAACGGCCTTAAGGACATGGTACAGAAAGGACTCGGCATCAGCAAGTCTTGTGTAGTCTTCATCAAATGCTAGAATGTTCGACTCTTCTTCTTTTGTAGGGGCGATTCTGGTGAGTTTTTCAAGAACTTCTACATCTAAATCTTGGCCTTCCAGGAGGGCATCTATAATTTCTCTGCGCGAAACGGATAGAGTCCGCAGAACAATGGCAATGTTTTGGGACTTTCTGGTGTCAAGAATGAAAATCTGAGAGGGTGGACCTGTAGCTTTTGGACTATTCATGTTTTTATCACTTCGAGGTGATTTTCTGTTAGTTGCCACAGAACCAAAGAGAGCTTCCATAAGATCATCATCAACCCTGAAATTTAAATGGAAATATAGATTATGAGTGAAATCAAATAGATGATGGCTTAAAATTAATCTGAAAAGGAAGATGGTTTAATTGTTCTTACCTGAAAGAACCCTTGTGGACTTTGTCCCATACCATTGAGTGCTCAACATTTGCATTCACTTTGTCCCAATGTAAGGGCTTCAATTTCACCTGACTTGTATCAATTTCAGTCATACCTTGCTCAGATGATAGAGCTTGCTTATTATCACTAGACATCCCTTTTTGACCGGGCGGTGGCTTTAATGATGTAACGACACCGCCCGTTTTAGGCGGTGGAGGTGGTGGTGCTGGAGATTTCTTTTCTGAAACCCCAAGAGGCGGTGGAGGTGGAGGTGGTGGTGCTGGAGATTTATTTGCTGGAATCACGGGAGGTGGCGGAGGCGGTGGCGGAGGCGGTGGCGTTGATAAAGAAACCACAGGAGGAGGTGGTGGCGGTGTTGGCGGTGGAGAACGAGACGATAATTGAACCGATGAGTCCTGTTTCTTCACAGCCTTTATCTGCTTTGTGTCAACTTCTTCAGGCCAAATGTGAGAAGAAGAGGACTTGCCTCTAAGCAATGGAACCTCTTGTATGGGAGGCTTAGAATTAGTTTTCTTGAGTTTTTCTCCTTTCCCAATCACCCTTTTCTCCTCTTCTTTTTCATCTTCTGTATCATAAAACTCTTCTTTATTGAACTTTTCTTTGCTTTTTTCATCCCCTTCTAACTTTCTCCAATACAACACATCTAAACCTTCCTCATCAACAATCACCCCTTTCAAATTCCCATTAACTCTCACAAAGTCATCACCTTGATGTGGCAGTACAGCTAAATTCCCATTCATGGGACTAACATTAGTTCCAACTTGTTTTCTCTTGCGCCGCCGCGCATACTTCACCAGCAAGAAAAACAACAGTCCTGATATAACCAAAGTGCTTGCTGCAGTTACTGCAACTGCCTTGACAACATCCTTTTTCGATGACGATTTTGATGGTGGCGGAGGCAGTGGAGGTGTCGGATTTCCGGCGGAGGATGGTGGCGGCTGGTTTCTAGAAGTATTGGGTGTTGGGACAACTGGGGGAAGAAGCCCAAATGGATAGAAAGTTTCAATATTTTGGGAATTAGTTTGGAATTGGCAAGAAAATTGAGGTATACTAGAAATGTGGTAAAGAAAGAGGAGATAGAGAGCAACTGTGATCATACCCATGACACTTTCAATAGAATTGCAGAGAGTTTTGAATGTGAATGTGTTGTGTTTTTCAGTGATTTGGGCATTGTTGATCAATCTATGGGTTTCTAGCTATTTGGGTGGGAGGTTTAGTTTAAGGTGCTGACAATTTCAAAGAAAAGCAGGTAAGCCTTCCCGGGCTTTTTGTAAAATGACCAAAAAACCTTTTACTCTAGAATAAGAAACTAAGGTCAAGTTTAGTTGAGGTTGTGGGTAAAAGGTAAATTTAAGATTTTCTTAAAAGTGTAGATTTAGGATTTATATAATGAGTTCTTCTTACTTCTTAATAGTTATCAAAGAAAAAGGGTCATGTTTTGGTTAATTTGGTAATTAAACCTCATGCAATTGAAATAAGTTGTTTAGAAAATATGGATATTAATGAAAATAAGCTAGCTAAGGTTGTTATGGTTTGTTTTACCTGTCGTCGCCCCAACTCCTGAATCTCCACACGGCACATGGTTGATTTGGTAAAATCTCACATTGTTTATTTTTTAATTTAAATTAATTAATTTATCATGACTTAGCTATTAAAAATGTTAAATGTGCAAACTGCAAAAATATTCATATATTATAAGTATCGTAATCCTTATTAATATTATTAAACAATAACGAAAACGACGCCAGCGACAGCGATGTACGGTTGAGTAAAACAAAGTCAGAAGGAAGACTTTGTCAATTATGGAGTTGGTATTTTGGATGAACGAAGTCATATAATGTAGAATAACGACTTTATCTTTAAAAATGTTTCGGCGAGCCTGCTCACTTGCTTTGATGGCGTCGGACTTTTCCTTTTTTTTGTTTTTCCCATTGAAAATTTGAAATGAAATTCGATAAGGTTAAGATCTAAATTTCAAAATTAAAATATAATTTTAGTATTTCATATAAGATCATGAGATTGTCCGAATCAAATCACAATGCATCTCTCAATACAAGTTTTAAAAAATTGCTATATGTACATTTTTATTTTTTTAGCCTCCTTCATCCACTAATAATATCCACAAATAAATCTATGTATACAAATAAAATTACAAGAGAAACACATAAAAATACATAAAAACAAAAAAAGAAGTAACTAGACCTTACTAAAATTGAAAGATAAAAAATATTAAAACCATCAATGTGTAAGATAATTATCTCAGTTTCATATCTAAATTTAGAATTTATATATATTTATAGAATATATAATTTTTTTAAAAAAACTTTCCTTCATAAGAAAAAAATATTTACTATCTTTGAGATCTAATTTTACACTGCAACTCAATACTTTAGTGGATTGAATCTATTACATAAGTTATTCCTAATGTTTATCTCCCATTACGACATAAGTAAGTAGTTATTATTGTATCGGCCCAAAACCCCGCTAATTGATCTTCGATGATTACTCTTTCAATTAGATTCTTTATCCACAAAATAAAATAATTAGGCATCTCTCTTTCTTCATTTCATATTTAGACTTCTATGAAGTTTCTTTCTTTTATAAGTAATGTTATGTACAATTTAAAAAAAATGTTATGATATGATGTTCATATGTACAAGTACAAAAATACACATTTTTGTAAAGTCGAAATACATATGAAAAATATGCAAAAAAAAAAAAAAGAAAAGAAAAGAAGAAGATATTTAAAGATGTATTTGAGCATTTGAACTCTTATATTTGAGATCATATTTATTGTTCCAGAAGCATAAGTCCTTTTTTTATTTTTCATTGATAAAGGGTCCATCAAACATGAATTTAATGATAAGTAGGTGATACCTACACTTAATGTATTTCCTTTACTTTTTATAGCCAAACCCTAAAAATTATAGAACGCCAAGAAAATCTTCTTTCGAACTAAAATAGCAAAAAGTTATATATCAATAGACTCGAATCTCAATATGAACACATTAAGGTCCAATCACGACGACTAGAGGAGAAGTTTTAATGATATAATATGTGGTGGATAAAGACTAAATGTGTATTTGTTGCTGAAAATAGAAGAAAGTGGTTGTGGTTCACCTAAATAGTCTTTGTTCAACAAATTCTTCCGATACACTAATTTCATTCCACCTCGTTATGAAGTGGTTGAAAAAAGATGGCATGTTTTAAACTTCGGGGAAGAAATTGAGGAGATAGGGATGGTCTTTGGAAGATCAATTGGCCAACCATAATTATCAACTTAGTGCGATTTTTAATTTCTCCTGATTTGAATGCCCTTTTTCTATGGGTGGGGGAGATTGTGTCGATTGATTATGAATATTAATATTACTTTGAATGTTTTATAATTAAAGATACGTTTTAATTTTTAAGTCAAACAATGATATATTAAATTTCAAAATTAGTGTAATATATAAAAATTTTGGATACTAATTGTATTGTTTTCAAAGATTTATGTCATAAACTATAAAACTATAATATTTGTATCACCTAAAATCATTGTATTGATGTTAATTTAAAATCTATTGTACTATCATTTAACTCAAAAAATCAAATAAAATCTCTAATTTTAGAAATGATGACAGTATTTTAATAAAAAAATAATTATATAATTCATTCTTTGGAAAATGTATTCTACTTTTCATTTTATTTGTTTTTAAAACAGTTCTGTTAGAAAATCAACAAATTTTATGAATCTTTGAGCCTTCTTTTATGGAATTGTTGTTTTGGGAGGGAGAAAGAGAAGCATGAGCTATGGAGAATTCTGAATTAAAATGGTGAAGCAGTTAGCTAACTTCTTAACCTTGATTTGCAACTTTGTTATAAATACGTACGTGTGCGAGCGTGACTTTGTTGTATACTACTTTAAACTACTGTAAGTTACAAATCAATTTGTCAACCATCATGACTTCATGAGAGAGTTTTAGGAGTGACTTTATTGAGTCAACTTATAAGTTATAATCAAAGATAAATTACCCAGAAAAGAAATTATCTTTCTCAACCGAATCCTCTGCCCCTGGCATTTGAAGTTATATATATAATAATGAAATATGTAATACTAAAAATATGAAATCTATATAAGAAAACATAAAAAAAAACTCATATAAAAATTTACGCACCACAAAAATAGTTTCAAGAAAGTACCCCTCCATAATAGCATTAATTATTTGAATTATTAGCTTTTCTGTAGTCTCTTTATTATATGACGACAAGAGTGTCGGTTTCAAACTTCATTTTGTAGACGAGTCGGTTTTCAGCCTTCATTTCCCCACCCATATTTGCCCTTCCGTTTCTTTCCAATGGAGAAAGATTGTACTTAATTTGTTGCTAAGAGGTAGGAGAAATTTTATGGCCAAGGAATATACGTTTGTTTTCTTTGGCATAAATTTTAGATATTTTAAATTTATATAGTGTAAATTGTATATCAGAGTTTAAAATTTAGAATTTTTAAATTAAAATAAATGATGTATACATACACTTAGTTTTTGATTTCTTTAGCAAGTGATATGCAGTAGTATTTGTATATTGAAGGCACAAAATTAAGGATAAAGAATATTTAAATAGTCTTTTTGCGGCTGGAGTGTTTATAAGTGAAGGTATTATTACTCATGAAAGACTTAAGTTATTGTATTGGGTTGTAACCTACAAGTAACTCGACGCTCATTCCCAAATTTCAAATAATAGATGACGGTTATTTTTAATCCAACTAACTTCCTCATCAATTCTTCGTGTTAGATTCATCAATTCACATTTATGTTATTTTTGGCAGTAGGATTCATCCTATCAAAGTTCATTAGACTTTTTTCAAGTGAAAAAAGAAGAGAATAAAGACCGTTAATTAAGAAATGATAACGCTTGTTATATTCTTTTTAGCAATAAAAATCCCTTTGCCTTTTTCCAAGGAAAAAAAACTCCACCTCGGTCTCATTAGCGCTTTTAAAAGAAGAAAAACTTATATCCATTTTTTGCCCGAAGTTTAAATCTTGGGAAGTACTGTAATACTTTAAATAACTTTGTACGCAATCAAATAGTGAATTTTCTGTTTTAATATATGTTTCGTCCTCTAATTCGTTCGCTTTGTGATCGATAACTAGTTCTATGTTTATTTTAGTTATTATTATTAAAAAAAATAAAGTTTTAGGAGACACGTGACGTAATAACTGTTAAAACATGAGGAATAGTTTAGCCCCATTCCAGTAACACGATACCACTTGGACAAATCCCAGTTAGGGACAAATGTTATCTCTCTTTCATTTTAAGAAAAATTTCACTTATCTCCTTCCATCTTTTGGTCAACTTTTAATTTTATTCTCTTTTTTTTTCCATTGATTTAATCTTTTATATTTTATTTGACTAGCATTTATATCATTCCATCCTATTTTGATGAAAAAAATAGTCACATGTTATTCATGTAAATGAAAAATTCTGTTATTTTGTAAGTATTCTCACAAAAATATTAAATCTATATAAGTTAACAATTATGCAATTCACATAATTTTTTTTGACATTAAGTAAATAATTTTAAATTTTAAATAAAATATTATATTAACATTTTTTAATAATTAAACAAAAAAATAATTAAAAAAAGAAAGAAATTAATAATATTAACAATAATTATATAAACAAAACAAATAAGCCAAATCTAAAAAATAACAACAAATAATAAATTAACATAGTAATATATGAAAAATAGAGAAATTTATAATCTTAAAAAATATAAAGTAAAATAAAATAAGAAATATTAATTGTTTTATCTGTATTTTATTAAAAAAATCATATATGTTAACATTTCTTTCTAACTCCAACTAATTCAATACTTAAATCCAAATATATTACTAGTATTATTTTTCAAGATTTAGTTTATTTATATTGTTTATGTAATTAACAAAAATATTATTAATTATTTATATTGTTATCTTATATGAAATTAATGTTTTTGTGAGAATGTGTAAAAAATAATAAAATTACCTCATATATGAACAAAATATGATAAAAGGACTTAAATGTTATTTAAATATAACATAAAGAATTAAATTAATAAAAAATAAAAATAAAAATGACATTAAAAGTTGACCTAAAAATAGAGGAGAAATCTATGAGAGACTATTCAGGAAAACTATCGAAGACTCTCTTGAGAAATGTTGATGCTGGACCACCTGTCCAGTACTACAGATGATTTAAACTGAAGTGGACCCCAAGAGTTTATTGGCCATCTGGCCTAAAAGGGCTTCTCTTGGGACTAGCTTGCTTGTAAGTTGTAATTTGGATATCCAAAGCAAGTTTCAGCTGGTTGCATCTAGAAATTGAGGCATTTTAGTCACCCAAAAAAGACGCTATCTACTTTGGTAATTTCTATTTCGCAGTGTAATGTGAAAATAATCCAAGTAAAACAATTTGAATTTTTCAATTTTATTTCTACAGATTTAAAATGACATACTCAAGATAGATAATTAAATAAAGGTAAAATTTACAATTCCATAAATTTAATACCAAAAGTAATGAACTAAAAATTAAAAGAAATTTGAAGAAATGTGACGGTAGATGGAGAGACGATGAGAAGTAGGAAGAAAATAATGCAACGAATGAAGAAAATAATTCAACGAATGAATATGAATGAATCATTTTATTTTCAAAAGACGAGGTTGAACATGATAGAAATAACTTATTTCACCAATCTAATGGAAGAAACCTATGAAAATCAAAATTTAAATTAAATACAACAGGTCAATTTTAACCGGTTAACCAAAAGCCAATAGACTAAATCACTTTAAAACTTCGACAACTGACCAACATTTCGTTCATAAATCATTATCCAACAGTACTCTTAATACAATTATTTGAATTAAAAGTGTTTCTAGGACAGTCTACAAGTCATTTAAACATGCACTTACTCTTGCCAAGAATTCATTAATGATAAAGTCCTAAGAACGTGGGCTGGTCTAGAGTTTGGCCTAAGTCCAAAGAACAAGGTGGGTTCATTTCTATATAAATGTGAGCGATGGCTGTTTCGATTAAATTGCATAATGTTGGCTTAACCACATTACAGTAAAGTCAAATTTGTTTTAACTTAAATTTTAAAAATTTTATATTCTAATAATATATTTACACTATAAAAATTTAAAATTTAAACCGAAACAATCTATAAACACGAGAAGCAGCTAAATAATGCTAACACCTTGGACCCAAACGTACAAATGATAATGCCAAAGGAGCATATAAACATGTCTAGGCTCTCCCTCTTCCGAATCCAATATTCGTTTGTAGCCGACAAGATTCGACATTATAATCAAGTCATATCCGAATCATATCATTTGCGACCCGTCGATCCTATTTTTTCGTCAGGTCCTTGTTATTTGCCAGCTTATCTCCAGCCCCATATAAATCCCAAAAATAAAAATTTCCAACATACGTAACGCCAACAATTTGGTTCATATTGTATAAGATTTACGGAAGTAGAGTTTAACCTCTACTTCGATTAGTTTTCCATTAATACATTATGTAATTATAGTGTTTTTCACTTAATTTTTGTTAATCACACATGATTTTGATATGATTAATCTTTGATAAGGGGCTATTAGTCTTCCTACTAAAAAAGAACGGTTGAATTCAAGCTATCATTTAAACAAATTAATGAGAAAAAAGAAAATAACCAAATAGAATTATGTACTTATTCTGCTATTGCTATTAGGGGAGAGCATAAAACCGATTTCGGAGTCGAAACCGCACCAAAAATCGATAAAACCGTACCAACGGTTGTGCTGATGATTTTAATATTTGAAAACGCAAGCATATTGATTTTGATTTTAGTTTTACACTCTTCCCGCACTGAAATCTCACCAATATATGAATTTATATTTTTAATTTATTAATTTGTTACTATTTTACATGTATATGTATGTATAAATTTTTATATATACATTATACATTATGTACATAATTATATGTATGTATGTATATATTTATTTTGTTTTTTGATATGAATATACACTTATGATAATATGTTATTTATCTAACTCATATTATACAAATATTGATTTAATTGAAAATAATCTTAAGATCTTAATTATCATGCTAACAAACAATCGTTCTTAATATTTCAAATTTTATATTGCTACAAGTCAATTACTTTATAAATTAATAAATTTTTGAAATTGAGTTTTTAGTATAGTTATAAATGTTTGTAAATATTATAAGAGTTTTTAAAATTGAGATCACACCATACCTCACCAATTGGTTGCAGTGATGAAGGTTTTGAGTTTATAAAATCATATTTTATTGGTTACGGTGACGGTTTGTGCTTTAAACCGCACCAAACTGCATCACGATCTCCCCTATTTGTTTTCGAGAAAAAACTATTTTAAAAGAAGAAAAGATGAGATCCGTTTTAATTACTATATACATAGAAATTTATTTGTGAAATTTTGAAATTAAACGGATTGCTTAACAAGAGAATTGATATTGTGAAACACATGGGACACATTTATTGTTATAATATCAACTAAATAGTTGGATTTTCATTCTTTATTCATTGTGAGTATTACAATATATATAGATGTGGCTACATGAGTGTGGAGATAATTATGGGTATTGTTAAAATTCAAATACAGTAGATAAGTAAGTCTATCTAATGATAAGTTTATTAACAGAATTAGTTCCTAATTGTAAGAAGAGATATTCAGATATCTATGATGGTGGAGTCCTGCTATTAATTGTTTCATACCAGAGTTTATTCTAGCATTTTCACAAAGATGGGTGGGATAAAGTGATATATATATATATATATATATATATATATATATATATATATC
>CM025781.1:1780145-1851404 GCA_014636745.2 Centella asiatica | reverse complement strand
ATATATATATATATATATATATATATATATATATATATATGTTACCGTTCTTATGAAATAAAGCAAGTAATATTTATTTGTTTATTTCTTCCAAGGTAACTTAGTGACTATTATTTAGTAGTAACTTCTCAAGTTGTTAATGTTTGAACATGTTTGGAGAATTTGAAAGTGAACTGGATACCAGTTGAGATAAGTATTTGTGATAATATTTATTCGATTATGGCCTGCAACGTTCGAGGATTTTTGTTTTTTAATTATCCACAAAATAATGTTAATTATTAAAATTAATTAAGTTCAAGTCTATTAAACAGTCGTATACTCATATCTAAACAGTTTCACCGGTTATAACCAACACTCATGTCAAATACTTTGATGCTACGAGTTTCTTAGTTCAAAATTTCAAATATACAGGACAATTTAAACTTCACAACCACATTCAACTCGAAAAACCAAGTTTTAGATTTAAATAAGATCAATATATTCAATATATGTTAGTAACTCGTGAAGCCAGCCAATTACATAACTTTAAGCAATAGGAATGCTATATTAATATCTGTAAAAACAGATCAAATTTAAAATTGAAAAACATAAAATTGCTGTCGCAATTGCTAGTCTAATTCACAGCCGGTCATTTTAAGCCGCCTAGTTGGAGACGTTAGCAATGAAGGCGAACGCGGCGGAGACGACGGCGCTGAAGAATCCGGCGACGGTGACATCGATGGAGTTGCCGATGAATCCGATGAGCAGAGAGATTCGATGGTGGATGATGTGATGGATGGTGGTGGCGATGGTGAAGCTGAGGAATCGGAATCATGACACAACAATTCTTCTAATTTTCTCTTATTAGTTACTCGATCTTCGGTTACTAATTTATCATCGCCAAACATGTAATCCTTTAATCGTTTCACATCCGCTAATTTCACCGGCTTTACTATAAAATCCTCTGCACCTTCTTCCAAACATCTGCATTTCAATTGCAAAAGAGTTCAAATTTAGTTTATGTTTGCAATTTTATAAGCATTTTTTCGATTATTATGCAAGAGAAACAAAATTTTATAGATTTATGTAAGCAATTTTTATTTTTTTATAGATTTTTGTATTAGAACGTGCTTGTTTAACTAAAATTTTAGATTTCATTAATATAATTACATCAACATAATTACATCTTAGAAATTATAATTTTTAAAATTTAAGTCGAAATAAACGAAACCTTAAAAACACTTGAATTAGATTGTCTTAAATTTTTCACAATTACTAATAATCAAAATATACATTAAGAAAGAAAAAGATAAAATCTAGGAAATAGAATAACAGAATCATATAGATTATTACCTATCAATTCTTGCCAGAATGTTTTCTGATGACATGATCACTACCGGCACCTCTCTAAAAGTAGATGATCCCTGGAAAAAACATTATACAGGAAAATCTTTAATAAAATTGATTTTTTAAATTTAAAATTTTGTTGCAATTAATTCAAGTAATCAAAATTTTCAGAAATTAGTCAACGTGTAACAGAAACAAACCTTTATTTTCTTGAGCAACTCATAACCAGTCATTCCAGGCATACAATAGTCAGTGATTATCATATCAACCTTCAAACCCTGAAATCAAAACCTACAATTTGTTAATA
The DNA here is from genome assembly GCA_014636745.2 of Centella asiatica. Lineage (NCBI taxonomy): Eukaryota > Viridiplantae > Streptophyta > Magnoliopsida > Apiales > Apiaceae > Centella > Centella asiatica. The sequence goes on along the minus strand of CM025781.1, from coordinate 1,849,771 downwards.
ATTTTATTAATAAATACTCCATTATTTATCAACACAAACCCAAAAAGTAATTTAATGTTTTTTATAATGAAGGTTGGAATAGCATAATAGCAATCTTTTTACTTACATTGAATCCATTAACAGAGCTCTTCTCCTCATCCAAACCTAGGTATTGTAGTGCTCTTCTTCCACTATCAACCGCTGTCACTGTTACATTTCAATCTCTTAATTAAAAAATGTTCATATATGTGTTACATTTCACCCGTTTTGTAATAACTGTAGTTGTGAATCACGTATAATTAAATATATAAACAATAAAACGTATAAAAAAAATGTTGTACCTTTGCAAGAAGTGATTTTGAGCAAGCGTTCAATGACAGTACGATCAATTAAACTATCATCCACCGCAAGAACGTGAACATCATGACAATCGGACGGCGAAAATTCGCCGAAACTTTGAACTTTTTCCGGCCAATTCTGCTGGGAAATTACACCACTTCTGGCCATATTAATTTGGTATATGTATGTGTAGTCTAAATTCCGATGACTTTGTTACTTTATGCTCTGTAGAAAGAAAAGAATGAAGAAAAAGAAAGAGAATTGAAGAAGTGTATTTGTGGTTATTCTGATCCTGTTGTGGCCAAATAGCTATTGGCTATATATATATGGGATGTGAAATATAAATGAAATGAATAAAATAATGTGGGTACGTATCCGTGTGAGTCATAAAATGATAGCACACAGTAACGAAATGAAGATCAAATCTTGGAGGAAATCTACTTTATTATAATAATGAAAATACGGTGGGGATTCTGCAAATCCACTTTGGCCCCTTATTTGATTTTCCCATATCCACCCCACCCCCTGGCCCCCCACCACCACCCCACCCTTAATCTCTCTGTCTCTCTGTGTGCTGTGCATGGCTGCTACTGCTGCTGGTGGACTTGACTTACTATTGTACTACTTTTCCATGTCTTTCTATTTTATTTTTATATTTATATTTTAATTGGGTATATACTTATGGAGTATATGTGGAATATGATTTATAGCAAAAATTCATTGTGAACATAATGAACTGTCGTGCAGTCACTCAACATGATGATAAAGAAGCAACTAGATTTTTTCTTCTCTCTTTTTTACAAACATTTGTTATATGTGTAGCTCATTCTAATGAGGGATTGAGTTAATGTCGGTTAAGGATTATTTTGAATGAAGGTATATAATGTCATAGAGTATTAGTTTTAGCAGTTAAATCAAGAATATCATATATCAAAGAAAAAGTTACAAGTCTAGACTTTATCTCATAACACTCATCGCTTGTTTGTTTCGATTTATATTATTTTTTGAGATATTTCAAATTTAATAAGTACTAATGTTATTAGTAAAATTTAAAATCTCTAAAAAATAATTAGTTGAAATAAACAATACTGGTTTGATGTGAAATTTTTAAATAAACAACTTTATCAGCTTGTTTGTTCAAAATTTAAAAGTATTGAATATGTCAATAACAAAACAAAATTTACCTTGATGAATCAATAAAACAATTCGATAATTATTTATATACAAGTTTTAAACTCGTCACTAAAATATATAATACAAGATTTACAACACTTTCAAATTACCTAATTATTTAAATTTAATTATTCAAAATTTATTTATTATTATTATTTTTGGTTTATAAAAATTTAAGTAAGTGAAAATTCTTTAATTCAAGATTATAGCATGTCACCGATTTTTTTGAAAATTTATAATAATAAATATATAAATTATGATGGTTAGTAAGATTCGAATTCTCAATTTAATTATTCAAATTTAACAAGGAGTGTACATAACAAAATGTCACTAATCGCATGGGACCATTTTGACAACATTGTTAGAGTAGTAATTTGGTATATTAGATATTGGAGACACTATAAGTTTGCTGTTTGAAAAAGAAAGAAGGCACCGTGTTACTTTGATTTCTCGTTGTTATGGCAATCAATAAGTAAGGAGTGAGAAAAGGTGTTTGTGTGTGTGTTGACTTGACCAGTCAATTTATCAAAAAAAGTCGCCAAGTTAGGACCAGTTGATTTTACAATCTGACCCCGCGTGATTTCCGTTGTTTTACCCTTTTACCAAGTTTGGAGTTTTCGTCAATTCAAGCTGCCCCAATGAATGAAAATCGTCTAAAATCTAAAACAGTAATATGGACCACCATCCTCGAAGCTACGAAATAAATCAGTTTGGTTTTCTAATCAAAATTAACATAATGAATTTTTAACTTTTTAAAGAATATTACATATGTACGATGTTTAAATAAATAATTTTTTTCTTATATGAATCGATGTTATTTTCAAATTAGAAATGTATTTTAAATATAGCAATTTTTGAAAATAAATAGTAGTCTATAATCTAAACAAAAAATATTTATAAGACGATTCTTATAAATATTTATAAGACGGTTTATGTTTTACTGAAAATTTTACATCTTAACAACGAAGGTTGGTTCAGCCGGTAAAACTCATCAAACGCTCTTGTTCTGTATTGAGAGAATCTCCTTTTACTGTTCTGTATTGAGAGAATCTCCTTTTACTTAAACTTTTTGTAACAAAAAAAAATTGTACCTTTATTAACAAATTTTTTTCATTTTATTATTTTTTTTGTCACAAAAAATTTACGTTACGAGAAATTATTCCAATATAAGGCCAAACCATTTGGTTACGAAAATTTTAATTGAGGAGATACTCCTCAAAACATATTACGAAGCTCTTGAGGATTTATAATAATAATTACAAACTCAAATTCTCAAGTTATTAAATTACTTATCGAGTCTTACTAGTTAAACAGTTAAACCTTCGTTACCAAACATATTTCTTTACTAGAATATGAGACCAGACTTAGTCATAAGTATAAAATTAGGGATTCGTTGACTCTTGATATTGGTTGTTCAAACTATCTGATTTTGTAATTATGATCATGTTTGAATTTGTTGTTACTACGGTTAAAGACCACCGCTTATTTGAAACTTAAAGAGATAATTAAAAAAATAAATACTCACATATTTAATTTATAGAAAGATAATTAAAAGAAATAATAAGAGAAAACATTTGAAGTTTAGTCGAAAAGATCAAAGCCCGAGTGATTAGGATTTACCCACATCTTGAAGGATATTCTAAATTCCGAGTTGAAGGATCACGTTAATAATAATGTTCATATGCTCAGATTGGATTCAATTATATTGATTGGTATGGATCTTTTGTAAATTTTATTGAGTAAATCTTTTTTCAAATTCAAAAATCACGACCTCTCTATTGGTTTATATTAATTAATTTTATAAGAGATCGTTGTTGAGAATCTTCCAAGCAATATCATCATTCACTTCAATATAAAACAATCAAATACGTGAATTATATATCAGAAATTACTGTTATACTCCTCCCATCCCAAAATAAGTTACTTAACTCATTTTTTACAAGTAATTTTAGGTATAATTTAATATATATTAAATATTTTATTTTATTAAATAAAAATAATAAAATAAAATTTTAGAAAATAAAGATTAATACCATAAACAAATTAAATTTATTTTAAATATTTAACCTATAATAAATTTAACATAAAATCACGTGTCACTATTTATAAATACGTCACTTAATTTGCTGACAGATAGATTATATAAGACCAAATATGTAAGCAGCTTCCTGATCCTCTTTTCGAACAATTTTTATCACCTAATATTCTAATAAGTTGAGTTAACTTTTGTGGACTAAATTAACATATGTTGTTTCAAGCAAAAAAGAGTACTCTTCATCTTTATTATTATTTTTAATAAATGAGGATAAAAACCTAAAAATATGATGTAAAAAATGGTGGAATTCACTAGAAAGTAAAAAATAAATAAAATAAAATTATGAATTATAGGGAGGTGAAGGGCTTTGATTGATTATACAAAGTAATAAAACTGACTAGAAAAGTTGAAATATGGGACTAATATTATCATTTAACATTTTACAAAATGAATTCAATCGTTTTCGTACATAAAATTTCTCATTTCTCTTTTTTTAATTAAAAATAGAATACTTTTAACAAATACTCTATATTATTTAATAATTACTAATAATCGTAGCACATGCGCACACATACATAAATTCTAATTCTATTATGTTCACGTACAATATAATGCAAGTTCTTGTAAATGAAGACATGCCTACCAGTGTAAAACTGGTCATATATATGCAGAAAAATCTTAATTTCCGGGGTTGACAAAACTAAAAGATTGGAGGTCCAAAGATATCATGAGACTGACTACATATTATTGAATTAGAATCGCACATGAAGAGTATCAACCCTTGCGATCGAAATTTATATTAGAATCACAAGAGAAATGAAGTATAACTCATTTTTTATTCTACCCATTAATTAAATAAAACTACACCGTTAATAAATAAGAAAGTAAAATATTTGCTTTGCACTTCCAAGAAATGCCTTCGGTTCCCGTCTTTTTTAATCTCTCCACCCTTTTTCTGAACCACCGCCTCTTTCCTAAACACCATTAGCGTCCATGGAAGTTGTCAAAATGCAAATCAACCCTACAAATCAACTGGACCCAGTTGACTTTTGCAAATTTAATTGCTAAGTCAATTAAATCTTGAATGGAGATTTGTGTGCAGCAATTTGCAAGTCGATGTGAAGAATTTGGGTGGCTTCCTTTAGATACTTGGTGGAGTACTGGAGAATACAGAGTGATAATATGGTGTTGATTTTGGGATTAGTGGGATTGTTAGTTTGATTTTATGTAGCAGGACCGTTGACGTGGTGGAAGATAACGGATGACAATGGCGGCGATGGAAGAGGAAGGACGACAGGGATAGCAGGGGAGGAACAGGAGTAGAGAAGAGATCAATCGACACGACTCGGATGCTCAGATTTTTTTCTCTAAAATATTAAAAATTACGTAGCATATATTAATTAGTGGGTAGGATAAAAAAATGACTTATTCCCTATATACATGGTACTGTCGGTATAATATATTTAAGATTTGGCATCCACCTTTTTCATTTTCGTGAAGCTTGAGTTTGATATGGAGCATCTTTATTAGTGAAAAGTGAGCAAAAGGTTTTAATTCTTTTCTTTCCTTCTTTAACAAACAAGTAATCATCCACCTTATCAACACAATGCTCTCTCCAAGGTTGGAGGACAATAGAAGCAAAAGATTTCGATATATGAGGGGATCACAACAATTTAAATTGTTTAGCGCACACAATCACAATCATATAAAAGACGTTAACAAATTTAAGCAATAAAGGAAGAATTTAACGCTTAAATGATTATTAAACAAAACTAGTTGGAGTTAAAAGTTAAAACAATGGCCACACATACAAAAAAAAAATATTTATTTAAAGTGGAAGCCAATTATAAAGTTAGTGGAACGCTTTTCCATGATATTGTGTATCATAAAAGAGAGAGAGCATCTCTTCGTTTAATAATTTAATTTTATCGGTAAAGATGTAATAGACAAATTTTGTGCTTGGCACTTTCATTTTCACTATACTAAACACTTGCTCATCGATCATCATTAAATATAAATAAGATTAGCTTATGAAAAAAATTTGAATAAAAGTAATCAAAGTCAATAATATATCTTTCAAGTAATATAATATATGCTCTTAATGAAAAAAATGTAAATTCTGAAAGAAAAAAAACTTCCACTTTACTTACCTAGGTCCTTTCTAGGTAACCAATATCACATCAAAATTTTTAAGTGTTTCTATATGGAGTAAAATTTTTATAAATTAATAATATTAAGATCGGAGAATTTTATTATTTTAGAGAAATATTAATTAATCGATAAATTAATACTTATCAATTTATAAAAGTTTTACTGTAATAAAGTTGAATTTTAATTATATCAAAAATTCATTGTACATAATATTAATCAAAATTTACGTTTATTATTTATTAGTAATTAAATATAATTCATTGTACTAATATTAAAAATATTCAATGTATATTGATGAGATAATATACTATATAAACAACATAAAAAAATTCTTGAAATCATACCTAACAATGGCTTTTTATGTAAAAAAATGTTACAAACAGTAAGCAACACTATTATCATATTTCTCTAAATTGTCTTAGGTATATTTGTAATTTTGAAAAATTATTAATTTATAATTTTATTGAGACCATATTTTTATATAGGGATTTCTCAAAAAATTATTATCTTATCGAAATTTGTAATTTTATAACTAATCCAAATCAGGACAGAGTATAATTATTAATTTAGAGAGTTTATTAATTTATTAAATATTAATTTATCAAATATGCAGAGGTTTTACCGTATATTTTCTAACGGATTAGGCTTTAGCATTTACTGCCCAATTAATCGGGTCGGGCCGAATCACAAACTTCTCCGGGTGAGAAATCCCAGGACTCGGTAGTAGTATAATACAGCATGTCGTCGTATTCACAGTCCACCTGAGTTCGGTCTTTGATCGGAAAAAATGGAGTGCGCCGGCAAGGGAAGAAGAAGCCGGTGCTTGGGCCCAGCCACCAGACGCTGCGGCGGATGCGGTGCCGTTGCTTATTGTTCCGCTTCTCACCAGGTATCGCCTCTTTCTTCGTATAAATCTGAATGAAATAGTGGTCAAATCCTTGATGCTGATTGTGTTAATGATATATTGCTAGCTTGCACATTGGAGTGCTCATAAACAAGAGTGTGAGAGGTTAGAAGAACAGATGAAGCGGGCTGATGTATTGAATGATTTTCCTTTTACGTTTGCACGAGAAGCTACTGTTGAGGTAACAATTGAATTTATATTGTGCGAGATTGCTCAATAGTCACCGCTTTTGAAATGAGTAGTTTCTGATAGTTCATAAACGGTGCTTATTTTTGGTTTATTTTTCTAGGTAAGTGAGAAAATAGAGACTCGGTGTTCATTACTAGCCAAGCTAGGAATTCATTGTATAGGAATGTGGCTGTGTGAATGTTGTTGCGGAGCATCCGTTGGTTCTTTCGATCATTCAAGGTTTATTACTCGTCTTTTTTAGTGAAATTGAAGTGGTATGATTACCTCCATGTTTATGAGATCCATGCGAAGATTTAGTCAAATTAGTGAATGATTATTTAACTGGAGCTTGTTGTGTTAGATGACTAAGCATTTAGTGTGAGAATCGATTACACAGCTATTAGGGATTCTGCCTGAAAGAACAACTAGGCTATGATAGTTGATTGCTGTAGCAAAATTTATATCGTGCTAATTTATAGTGCTACCTTTTCATTTGATTTTGATCATCGAATTTAAATTTATAAGTTTCCAAAAATTGAAGATACCGATCAAGAATTGAATTTCAATTATTTGTGGAAACATATCAATTAGAACCATTAATAAAAGAAAGAGATGCTGTGTATGAATCAATCACATATTCTTCTGAATTATATGTATCCGCGGGACTCGTTTGGAAAACGGGTAAGGATAATAGTTTCTAAAATTTTCACATATCTTTATTTTATTTTTTATGAAGAGAATATTATTTAGAGAAATTACTAACCTTATTGTTGTTTTTTATATTATTGGTAGTTTGATCAAGGGCTGGAATCTTTCGAGTACACTGTCCCCTTGTCGAGGTAGAGATTGTATGCTTTCATCTATTTTTTGTTTTCAATCATCTGTTGATGATTTTAAAAGTTGCATTACCTTAAGTAAATGTGCAGAGCCTTTGTCTTCAATACCAAAGCAGTTATGTACTTGGAAGGACTACTGTGAGTGGAGGTGCATTCCGCTACATTCTCCCGTTGGTATCCTTCTTCACTGGGTATGATATGTGTTTTATGTGATCCTATTTATGTAAAATCAAACACTCTGGTATATATTACAATTTGTTATTGCAGTACCTTCTAATGTTCTTTGCATGATTTTCTGGCAATATTTCATGCACAAAATGTGTACTTCAAGATTCTTCTGATATGAATTGTTTCACTTTCGTGTAAATGTTAGAACAGTTGGTGTAATTATTGCTCGTTTTTTGTCAATCAAGTACAGCCTCTAACTGCTACTATTAAATTCTTTTGTTTTCCAGCCACTAACGTTATACTGGGCCATTCAACTCACTGTTGCAAGGACCTTGAATCTTGAAACCGTTAATGTGCTGAATATACACTACCTGGGTATTGTGTTTCATCAACTTTCTACTCCTGAAGATAGTTTTTTGATTTTTGATACTTCAAAACTTGCTCCCGATTCATTTTCCAGTCAGATCTTGGGTTCAGTTATATTATTAGACTTATTTGATGATGGTGAGTCGGTGATGTGTGTGATGCATGAATACTATGCATGTAATAATATATAGATGCCATTGAAATTATCTTTTCTGTAGTACATCATGTTAACGATGTATAATGTAAAAGAGAGGGTAGGTTGAAGAGTTCTGTTCATTATCCAAGGTCCAAGACGTTACAATTTAAAAAGTACCATCAGTTGCTATGTTTCTGTCCAATTTTTAAGCTAAATGATAGATAAGTAATAACTGCTGTTTTAGCTTCTCCATTGCATATATTATCTATAGATTCTAGAATATAAATCATGTGAAGCCATAAAACAATTTCTTCTTCCACAAAACATATATGCAGATATGCAATGTTGTACTAAATTTTAGTTGGTTGCTTGTCAAATTCTCAAAGGGCCTGATAAGGAGCTTTCACAACTTGCTGCATTTGGGGAGTTGCATGCTCTTTTTCCCAGGTCACGAGTTCATTTGGAGTTTGTTGGACCTGCCATTCCAGAATTTAGGTCAGCTTCAAATATCATAATGTATACCATTGGTTGGTGGGATTGGCTCCGCCAGATGGTTTTCTAATTTTTTATATCTAGAAAAGTTAATAGTGGACCATGTCTGGATCTTTGAACTGTTCTCAGCTTGCCTTTGCCTTCATTTTTTGTTTGAAGGGGTGTGGGGGTGGCAGAGATGGGTGCATGCTAGTGCAGAATATATGGTGCTAGATACAAAATCACAGTGGTGAAAAAGCATTCCTTCATATGACATATCTTAGTATGTTACTGAATTTTCAACTTATATGTGAAAACAAGTGGAAAGAAGATCTGTAATCTGAAGAAACTTGTTTATTGTGTCTATCTCCACTTTTTTAAGTTAAATTATTCATTTGGTTTAGAATATTTTCTTAGTTATTTTGTTGTTAATATTAATCTTTTCAGCTTTTTCTCGTCATGATATCTAGCTTACGCCATTTTAAGCATACTAATTTGTAATAAAAGGTAGTGCTCAGATGAGTTCTGTTCTACTCTTGTCGTCTTTCATCTTCTGTGATGTTTGGCATATGAAGTTGTTCTTTTTGTTGTTAATTTACATTCAAATCACCAGGGATGGCGAGAGAATCGATCTATCTCATTATGCTCAGTGCACAGAGACAGACTGCATTTGTAAATCTTCAGAGGATTTTGGATCATGTGCATCAACATGTTTGGACGTCACTGTAAGGCTTAATGCAGGTTATTATCATGATCGTTACAGAGATATGTCAAAGGTCAAGTGAGCATCTTTCAGATAGTTTATTTGCTTGTCGCTTCTTTCCTAACAATTCTGACAATTCATTCCTTTGGACAGGAATATTCTCCTCATATAATCATTGCTTCAAATGCCGGTGTTGCTGCTTACACAAGCTGGTTACCAACTATCGTATGTTCCACCACTTTCCATCTTGTCATCATCAACAGCATCATCATATCTCTCTTTGCATGTTTGTTTACACAATGGAAAGCTGGCGTGGGTCAACTTTTTCAGAAAATGGCCAGAAGTTGCTTGCTTGCTGAACTTTAATGTTGCATTTCAGGAGTTACTAAAAGAGATGGATGTCCCAGCAGTTTTTTCGGATTACTGTGAAGAAGCTTCTAATCTGGCAGCCTCTTGCATTAGCTCCATAACAGGCCGTCCTCTCCCGGTTCCTGTACATTTTACGATTCCTTCTCCCCCCCCCCCGCCCCGGTGTTTTAAGTACTTGAGACTCAGTAATAGCAGCTTATGTGATTCAACTAAATTTCTTGTTTTCTTTTGTAGATTCAACTGAATCCATTCAGGCAACCTCTGGGTGTAGAAGACGGTGCTTTGTTTCTTCCATGCTACTCAAACTGCTTTCTTTTCGGGATATGAAGTGCCATACAGAAAAGTTCATTAGTTTGATTGTTCAATCAGTTGCGGTTGGAGTCTAAATCCTGATAAGAGAAACAAAGTAGATTATCTCGATATGGGTTTTGGGAGATGAGTGAAGATAAGGAGTCTGGCTAGCCTGTACGGTTGTACCTTTTTGCGTGTCTCATCTCATGTATCAAATTTCAATTTGTTACAGGCTAGCGATGTCGGAGATAGGAGGGTCTGCACTCTGCAGCAAGGAGAACCTATACATAAGGTTAAACATGTACCGATAAAATAAGTCCTAATATATTCCTGAAATATTACAATGGGTAACGCCAAGAATTTTTGTTGTATTTGAGATCATTAGGTAAATATTGAAGCGTTCAGGTTGGGTTGACAACTGTATATTGGTCTTAGTAAATTTATAACTTTTTACTAACTCAGAAGTGTCAAGTTCTAACTAATAAATTTTAATAACATTTTTATTAAATTGAGAGTTCGAATGTCGTTAGTATAATTTAGAAGTATATCATGACGAGATGAGTTTTGCTGGATCATTTGTTAATATATGGTTTGAAACATCATCAGAATAATCAATATCTAAGTCATATTTTTTGGTCTCATGTATTAAGTGATATAATTTTTCACTTGTTATTTTTTTAGAATTTATTACAGGGGATGATGCAATATCGGTACAGGCTAAGTGCTCCCAGACCTGACCTTGGATGAGAGGATTTTCTGTCCCTAATTTATAGTAAATCGAAAAAAAAAAGTGTTCTTTAGCAAGCAGTTAATGATTACAATTACCATGTGTTTACTTTAATTGACATGTTTGCATAAAAATCGATATTCTTGTAAGTGGATTTAAAAAATGATAGTAAAATATACTCTTTCTATTTAAATGTTCTACTTTGAATTTGATGGTCAAGTTGACCAATTTTTTATTTTAAATTTGACAAATATATTAAGATTTTAATAATTATAAAAATTGAGTTTTATAGTTGTTTTTATGAATTTTTATGTGATACAAATTTTGTTATCTTTAACTTTATAAAACATGAGTAGTTTTGATTTTAAAATCGATCAATTTGACCTTTAAAATTAAATTATGACACTTATAACGGGTGAAAATGATTATCTTTTTAAGTTAATGTATTGCGCAACATGTTTTATCAATGGTATATGTATATATAAATAATAAAATTACATATGTAAAAGTATCAAATTTCCGTTAAAAGTGTTGAGAAAAATCCAATTCAATCCGGATTAGCTCCCGTTCTGAATACGTGATCCGTCTAATAAAAATATGAGATACAAATTAGAAGATGGATTCCCAAAGCAGCTTAAACCAGGCCTCTAGTAGACTCCCCATGTATGTATCGACGTAGTTAATTAATTGTTAAACAAAGTGTCGTCGTCGTCAACACCATCCCAATTCCCAAAGTTTGTTTCTTCTTCGGTCCACTCCAAAGCAAAGCAAAGACCTCATCCTTCGACAGAAGTCCGATCCCATAACCACCATAACCCTTCAATCCAATCATTATCATGACTTAGCTAGCTTCACAACAACCGATAAAAAACCCTAATCTCTTCATCCATTTTACACTATTAGTTGTTGCAGAAGAAGATGTGGTTATTAAGAATAATTTTGATTTTAGGGTTAGGGTTAGGGTTCGGTTTCGAATTTGGGGATGCATTCAAGGTTCCGTTTAGTCCAAAAGACGTACTTCCAGTTCTTCCCAGACAGATTTCCTGGCCCGTCCTTAATAATCTTCATAGTGCCGTTGATTTGTTGCCGGCGTTCGTCGGCTCCGTGACTCCCAATGGTGTGTCCAATCAGTGGGAAGGTGCTTGCTTTAGTAGTAACGAAGCGCGCCTCCAAGTCACCGCCGGCGGTAATCGTAGTTTAGGCGGTGGTGTTCTATATCTCAAGGTCAGCACCACACCTATTTCTATAAATTTCTGTACTTATTCCCAGATTGATGTATATGGTGGAATCATGTGAGTTGGACAGAAAGTTTAAACTAACGCTATCTGTAATTTTTAGAGAGAGAGAATCTTTATTTGTATAGTGAATTTGTGATTCCCACTTCTGATGCTTGCCGAAAAGACTAATGGAGTATATGTGGTTGATTTATTCCGAGTATCACGTTTGTTATGTCATGTGTGACTTTTAATGTGCATATGAATTTGCATATGTATGAGCACCCAGCTCACTGTTCTCTGTGTATATACTGCTATATATGGACATGAATTCAAGGGTAAATATATTCTTTTGCCTTTTGCAGACTTCTGAAGCTCACAGTTGGACGTGTATGGATTTGTACGTCTTTGCGACTCCTTATAGAATTACCTGGGATTACTATTTCTCTGCCCGAGAGCATACATTGAATATTGACTCTTGGGAGGAACCTGCAGAATTGGAATATGTAAGCTTTTATTCATGTTTTCATATATATATATTTCTTATTGATAAGGGCCTCGATAGGAATATTTGACATTCTGATTGATCATTGAGCAGGTAAAACAGCACGGAATCTCTGTATTCCTAATGCCATCTGGAATGATGGGGACCTTCCTTTCCTTGATGGATGTCTTGCCCCTGTTTTCTAATACTGCATGGGGTCAAAGTGCTAACCTAGCTTTTCTGACGAAGCACATGGGTGCATCATTTGAAAAACGTCCTAAGCCTTGGCGTGCTACAGTTAATCCAGACGATGTTCATTCTGGTGATTTTCTAGCTGTGTCTAAGATCCGTGGACGTTGGGGTGGATTTGAGACACTAGAAAAGTGGGTGACCGGAGCATTTGCTGGCCATACAGCAGTTTGCCTGAAGGATGAAGTTGGTAACCTTTGGGTTGGGGAATCTGGACATGAGAATGAAAAGGTTTGCAATCTATAACTTTTGAAATATGGAATAGTTGGAGGAACACTTCGAAACACAACAACTCTGCTTAAGTTTTGAAAACTTTGTAGTGTGATCAAAATATTAGATAGTAATAAACTGGCAGAGATTTGTGTATAATTACGGTATTATGGGAGAACTATTGAAATTTTTTTCATAAGTAAAAGCTTCTCTGCTTATAATGGCAAGTTAATGAAATGCATTCAGTTTACTACATATGTCTGTTGATATATCGTTAGACCGTTTGGTGATAACACATATCTTAAGGAACACAATATTAGTGAATATGTGCTTCGCATTATTGATTGTTTTGTAGGGTGAAGAAATCATTGTTGTGATTCCATGGGATGAATGGTGGGAGCTGTCACTTAAGGATGAATCTAATCCACAAATGGCCTTGCTACCTTTGCATCCTGAAGTACGAGCAAAGTTTGATTCAACTGCGGCCTGGGAATATGCTCGCAGCATGTCAGGAAAGCCATATGGTTATCATAACATGATATTCAGTTGGATAGACACCATAGCTGAAAACTATCCTCCACCTCTTGATGCTCACTTGGTAATCAATTTTTCGTTTCAAGTATTTTGTTCGTTGTTTTTTTTTTAATTTCCATTTCATAGGTAAGAATGGCAACCTTTTAACCTTTGGCTTTTACATAAGGTGCATGTGCGCAATAATCATATCTGAAAAATATTTGATTTTTTTCCTTCTGAATCATCTGTCGGACATTCCACTTACAGAATGCTTGTTCGTACTATTCAAAACTTTGTTTACAGGTCACTTCTGTCATGTCTATGTGGACCAGAATGCAGCCAAGCTATGCTGCAAATATGTGGAATGAAGCTTTGAATAAGAGGCTGGGGACTGAGGTCTGTTTAATTTGTAGCTGAATATTTCTCTACATGACCTTGTTTGAGATTCATTCTCTAATGCATGTCGCACCTATTTACAATTCATACAGGAGTTGGACTTGTATGAAATTCTAGCAGAGATGGAATCACGAGGTTTGACCTTTGATCAGTTACTCTCCATACCTGAACAAGATGAATGGGTATACAGTGACGGTAAATCAACAACATGCGTGGCCTTCATTCTGTCCATGTACAAAGAAGCTGGAGTATTTGGTCCAGTTTCCAGTTCTATTCAAGTGACCGAGTTTACGGTGAGTATCTAAATTGATGCCGTGGTTGTCTTCATCTTTGAAATAGAGTATTCAGTTCTGATGCTCATCCTTACAGATACGAGATGCATACATGCTTAAAATCTTTGAGAATAACGCGACACGTTTGCCAAGTTGGTGCAACAATGGAGATAAGGACCTCCCGTTCTGCCAGATTCTTGGTGAGTACCGAATGGAGCTGCCACAATATAACACGTTGGAGCCGTATGCCAATATGAACGAGAAGTGCCCGTCTCTGCCTCCAACTTATGAGAGGCCCTCCCGTTGCTAATATTAACTACTTGCTTCACCAATGTTTGTATTTTAATTACTGCTTGCCAAGCTGTATTGCACTTGAAAGATAATTGTCTGTATATATTATTGCGAGCAATAATAGAAATAATTGTACATCCGACATTTATGCTGTGTTAAAAATTCTCTGCACCCGTACAATGATTTATATAAAATGGCTTAGTTGCCCGTATTGTTTTAGAGCATAAAATTTTTCTTAAACAATAAAAACTGTAACAGAGCGATAAGGTCCACTCGTTCTACCTAATTGTGGGTGGTTTTATTTTTCTCTACGATCTTCAACCTTTGCAATTCATTAAGTTTCCACGTCTTGACTCTTGAATAGCAAGTTGTGCATCGGCTTGTGCACAAATTTAAATCTTCTATCCTGTTCCCATTATTTCTTTTTTCCTCTAGTCTTTACTTATGATTTTCCTTGCGTTCACAAAATTTACCGTTGGGTGTAAGAAAGAGTTATTGTGATTTAAAGAACACTCTACATATGGTAGTAATTTGAACTCTTGTGAAATCCGCATTTTATTTTCTCGAGAGCAGTAAAATGCATTTCGAAGTTAAAGCAACAATCAGAAAGAGACCACATGTCAAACTGCCCCAACTCTGCAAATTTTGATACACAAATTTCTTCATATTAAAGTTCTCCATCCCAGAGCTCCTCCACAGTCTTGAAAGGGCCAGTTTCAGATAAAAAGAACGTCGCGAGGTTTGCCCTCTTCTGCGGGATCTCAGCAATCTTCTTAGACTCATCGTCGCTCAATGACCAGTCGAAAATGTCAATATTCTGTTTTAGCCTCTCTTTGTTGAAACTCCTACTCACCACAACCACCCCTTGTTCAATTGCCCATCTTAAAGCCACCTGCGCTACAGTTTTTCCTTTGGACGCGGCAATTTCCTGCAAAACCTCAGAGTCCAAAACTCTTTTTGTTCCCCAAACATCTCCAGCTGCTCCGAGAGGCGAGTAAATTGAGATAATGATTCCGTTGGCCCGACAGAACTCCATCAGTTTCCTTTGTTGCCATGCCGGGTTCATCTCCACCTAATACATCAGTAACATCTTTTACTCTTACTATTTTATTTTTCATTTTTCAGAAACTGAATTCAGGCTAAATTTTCTTTCAATTATTACTATCGGTAAATGCTTTTCAACGTACCTGATTTATTGCTGGAGGTATCTTTGCAACAGCCAGAAGGTCATCAAGCTTCTTGCAAGTGAAATTGCTCACACCAATTGATTTGGTAAGCCCAAGTGTTTGACACTGTTCCATTGCATTCCACACAGATTTCATGTCCAATGGAAAAATGTCCTCTTGACTCGGTGGAAACGCCTGCTGCTTCGTTGCAAATGGCCAGTGTACAAGATACTGATCCACATAGTCCATCTTCAGATTCCTGCACGACCATAAAACAAGAAGCCATATGAAAATTTTCATCAATTACCACCACCTTGTTTTTTTTTTGGTTGAAAAAGACTGGTACAAAAATTTTTACTTAAGGGTCTTTCGGATGGCGGGGATAACAAGATCGCCATGACAGTCAGCTGCCCAAAGTTTCGAGGTGATAAAGACTTCATCGCGAGACTTAATCAAGCCGAGATTAAGAGCTTGTGATATGGCTTCACCAAGTGGTTCCTCTGTTTGGTAAAGGGCAGCAGTATCAAACATCCTGTAACCAACTTCTATTGCATCAACCACTGCTTTTATGACTTCTTCTGGTTCTGCAAACGGATAAGTTCCGGTTCCAAGTCCGATAACCGGCATTTTTTTCTGATTGCCGGAGCTCAAAGAAACTTCTGGAATAATGCGAGGACTCATCTTTTACTTAGGATTTGGTTATCTGGGTTATTTAGGGGTGCTTTGAAATATATGATAGGTATCTATGTGGTTCTCAAATTCATGACTATGGGTTTGTCGTATTTAACGATATTTTCAGATCTACTATTCCTGTCCTGGCGCTAAAACATTGTAAGCTGTCGTTGTTACGTTTACAACAAAATTAAAAATAAAAAGTGGTAGATAGATAACTTTATCTAATAAAGTAATTAGACATTAGACTTTAAGTGATTTTATAGCACAATTATGCAATGATAATATAATTTTATTGTACCATAATATAATACTATTTCCGTCTCTGAAAAAATATATTAAGGACACTCAAACATATAAATTAAGGTGGAAAATAATACATACATATATATATATATATATATATATATATATATATATATATATATATTTGATGTGATTTTTAAGTGCCCAATTTAGAACTAAAAAGATATGAAACAAACGGGCCAACTATGTTATTACAATATTTTGATCCGTCTTAAACTTCTCCATCCCAGAGCTCTTCGACAGTTTCAGAGACAAATAATGTTCCGAGGTTTAACCTCTTCTGCGGGATCTCCGCAATTTTTTTTGTGTCTTCCTCTCTCAATGCCCATTCAAATATTTCAAGGTTCTGTTTTAGTCTCTCTTTGTTGAAGCTCTTGCTCACCACAACTACCCCTTGTTCATATGCCCATCTTAAAGCCACCTGAGCTACTGTTTTTCCTCTGGAGTTGGCAATTTCCTTCAAAACCTCCGAGTCCAAAACTCTTCTGGTTCCCATAACATTTCCACCTGATCCGAGAGGAGAATAAATTGAGACAAGTACTCCATTCGCCTTACAGAACTCCACCAGTTTCCTTTGTTGCCACGCGGGGTTCATCTCCACCTTTAGACATATAAGTTGGAAAATGATCAAGAAATAAGATTCTGTTTGTGGTTTTGAACTTACTTGATTAACTGCTGGAGGTATGTTCGCGAAACCCAAAAGGTCACCGAGTTTCTTGCAAGTGAAATTGCTGACACCAATGGATCTTGTAAGACCAAGTGTTTGACACTGTTCCATTGCTGCCCACACCGATTTGATGTCCAACGGAAGCAAGTCGTCTGGACTCGGTGGAAAACTGGTTGTATGAGATATTGATCAACACAGTCCATCTTCAAATTCCTGCAGAACCAAAAACAGAAATGATCGGTTGTACTAGCAATGACATTATTTTGAAGGCGACACGAATTAGTACTTAAAAGAGTAATTACTGTAGGGTCTTTTGAAGGGCTGGGAGGACATGATCGGCATGATTGTCAGTCAACCAGAGTTTAGAGGTGATAAAGACTTCATCGCGAGACTTAATTAAGCCGAGATTAAGAGCTTGAGATATGGCTTCGCCAAGAGTTTCCTCTGTTTGGTAAAATGCAGCAGAATCAAACATTCTGTAACCAATTTCTATTGCATCAAGCACTGCTTTTATGACAACTTCTGATGCCGGAGAGGGATATGTTGCGGTGCCTAGTCCCAGAATTGGCATTTTCATCTGCTTGCCAGAGTTCAGAATAACTTCGATTATCTTCTGTATATAGTAGGCTAATTTGTCCAACAATAACCAATTTATAAGCCGAGCTTACTTGAACATATTTATAAACTAGTCGAATCGAGTCGAAACCGAAATTCTTAACGAACGAAAAATTATGTTCAAGACCGACTCGTTTAACTATTTGAATGAGTCAAACACAAACTGAATAATATAATTTAATCGAGTTTACTTGAATTTTTTAAATTCGATTCGAGCAGAATTGAAACTGAAATTATTAATAATGAAAAATCGTGTACAAGATTGGATCATTTATTTTTGCCAATCGATCGAGTTGAACGAGTTTTAAACAAGTCGAATACGAATTTATTTGCGAATACCTTAGTTCAAGGTCTATACATGATTACATATAGAGAATGATTCACTTATGTTTATTTTTATCATTATTAATTAACGAGAATGATTCACTTATGTTTATTTTATCATTATTAATTAACAAGAATGATTCACTTATGTTTATTTTTATCATTATTAATTAATTAGGATTAACAAATTTGTAATATCCCATTCAAACATATGTGTATTTAAGGATTAATTTGGTCTTTTATCTGAAAACGATACTGTATAGAATTTAATTTTGTAGTTCTTGAAATCCATGATTATGGCTTTTTTGTACTTTTGAAGGAAACATCGCGGAGTCTACTATTACTATTATATTGCTACAACAAACTCGCCCACTCCATTAAAAGGATTATATACAAGAAAAGAGAAGATTATAATTTATACACATAACAACTAACCAATTAAATAGCACAGGGCGGCCATTGTTTTGGCGTCACTGGTGATCTGTATTTGAAAGGGAAAGCCCTTTAATTATATTTTTCCTTTTTTCCCCCTAAATCAAGATTTTCAATTTATATAAGCTAATGGTATGTTCTTTTTAGTATTTTTTTTCCCTTTTATTTGGTAGGCAGTAGGGAGTTGTACTTCTTAAATTTTCTTATTACATTTTTTTAACCTAATAAAAATGTTTCTTGAATTTTACTAATTACACCGCGCTTTCATAATTTTAATAACCGAACCAAATTTCGTTAACATTATTGTTGAACTCTCAATTTTCTTATTATTTTATCCCACTTTTAATTGAGAATCAGAAATGGCAGCAAAAACTACTGCTCCATCCGAAGGAGTAGTAATTCATGACCATGATATCTCAATAAAAAAGAATCCCTCGTCCTGGTGCTTCTCAACTGGTCGACTCAGCAGGATTATCAATTCGTATTTGTAGAAATCTCAAATTAATAAAAAAAAACTATTTCTATTATCAATTAATGTAAATTATTAAGTAAATATTCCAACATTTTTTTCCAAATTGTACTCCATAATAAATTCCCATAACAATATGAATACTCCGTATTACAAGTAATTTCTATTTTACATGGTAAGGAGAGTATAAAACAATATTTAAAAAAAATAAAAAACGAAAAAGGAACTTTACAACAAGAAAGGTTGATTATGACCAAGAAAAGAGTCGGGGAAAGTCTAAAGGATCGAGAGAAAAAAAAAAAAAGACAAACTGAACAAAAATAAGATACAAAATTAACTCATCATTTCTTGTGCTTGTGATTTTGGTATTTGAGTTTGATCCAATTCACACCAACCATGGCTCCCTTTTTAACTTTGTTTGCCATCACTTTAGTTTTCTCCAAATAATAGCTCATCTTACTCGAAACTTTCCCAGATGATCCACCACGGGAGGTGTCGCCGCCGCCAAACCTAGTTGGCATCCGGACCGGCTCCGCCTTATAAGTGCTCGTTTGCTGGGGATTCCCCCATGGGTTATATTCCTCCATAATATTTTATTTTCTTCAAAGAGAATGACAATTTCTCTGCTTTAGAAAAAAATTAATCAGAAACAAAAATAGAAAAACTAAATGTAATTTCCGTAGCTTCGTCCTGATTAAATTGCCTTTTTCCTCTGAATATATATGGTATGGTATGGTTCAAACACTTCGCATTTTATATACAACTTATGAGTACCCAAAACGGTTACGCAACAACGGAGTATTGAAGTATATGCATACGCAGACGGCAGATGACCAATACATACATTAAAAAAAGGAATACACTTTTATGGAAAAAGACATATCTCCTTGACCCTCACATATGATCATCTCATGTGAATAGTGAAAATATTGATCAGAGTCCAAGCTAGTTATAGTTATTAGAATATATGTGTCAGTTTTTCTAAATTTAATTATATTCCTTATTTTAAAAAATCTCGATAAAAAGTGAAAAAAAATTGGATTGTATCAGTATTTATATTTTAAAGTTAATTTGATAATTGTGAATAATAAATTCTTAAATTTATAATATCATAATTCACATTCATTAAAATTGTAATATTATTTTATCATTTTCTATAATTCTACTTCATTACATATGTATATATATATATATATATATATATATATATATATACATATATATACAAACACACACACATATACACGCGCGCACACACACAAATATATTATTCATATTAATATATTATATATCGTACTCATATATAATATATTAATATTATTATATTTTAATAATATTATATGTTATAATATATAAATATATGATTTATAATATGCATTAATATATTATCTATATGTATTAATATTTTAGTATCATATTATAATTATTTTATATATAAATGTGATATTTATATATGTATATTATAATATATTAATGTCTAATAACATATTATCTATTAATTAAAGAATTAATAAATATAAATGATAAAAAGTTTAAATATTATTATTTTTATTTTGGTAGAGCATATATTAGAGAATCTGGTGTAAATGAGATAAATAGACAAGCTGTATATGAATAAAAAGTTGTGGTTGATTTTATAAAATAGAGAATTTGTTAAGAAAAATTGGTGTGCATGACATTATGAGTGTATGTGTAAGTTTTTTTATTTTAGACAGTAACTCATTTGTAACAAAAAAATAATAATAAAAAAAAAATAAATTGAAATCATTTGACTAATTGTTCAGCTGTTATTTCTATATCAGTTGGTAAGACTCAACAAACATTTTTATTAGGTTAAGAGTTTGAATTATATTAAACATCTTTTTAGATGAATAATTTGTAAATATAACTTAAGTTTTCAAAGATGATAGTGACAATATCCTGACCTAAAAGAATCTCTTTGCATATTTTTTTTTGTAAAAAAAAGATAGGAATTTATAATACACTTTCAAAAAAAAGTGACCACCTCCGATGAAAAGTGTAAATATTAAAAGTTCAAACTAATTATAATTATTATGAGTGTATGATTAAGTGTATATATTTTACAGTGACTTCGTTTATAACAAGAAAAAAGGGGAGGGAGAGGGGGAGGGGCACAAACTTGAAACCATGTGGCTTATTGTTCCGCTATTGTTTCTTTGAGCAAAAAATTTAGGCGGTATTTGGTTTAATAAAATGTGATAATATAGAAATGAAATGAATTTTATACTATTTGTTAGTTTATGTATATGTAATATTCATTTTTTATTTTATTTATTTTCACAAGTTTATGTATATTTTTAAACTTTCCCTCCAAGATGGATATTATCTATTTTTTTATAACCAAAATTTTACATACAATCTATTACTTTTTTAATTTTCATACTCCTCTCATGATTTTTGTCTTTTACCACAATTTTTCTCTTATCCACCAATTTCATTCTTATGTTATTTTATTCCGTTCAACCAAACACAACCTTCGAGTTTAGGAATTATAAATTTAGCTAAGTAAAGTTTAGCTCGTAAGACTCAGTAAATAATCCTATCACTAAATATTCTTATTAATTTGAGAGTTTGAATTTTGATAACCATAATTTTTTTTGTAAATAATCTATAAATAACACTTAAACCTTTAAAAAGATCGGCGACAATATCTTGGTAAAAAAAAAAACCCACCAAAACCTTTTCTGTAAAAAAAAAGAGAAATATATAAATTTATAGACATTTTCCGGAGAAGAGAGTGGAAACGTTGAAATATTGCCAAGCTCTGGGAAACGTTGATTCCACGTTCTGACCACCCAAAATTCTCGTCAGAAACGTCTAGAAGACAACTGAATGGCAACTGGGAAAATGTTGTTGCCGGAAATAAGAATTTATAAAATTTTACGTTCGAGTTATGATTCGAGCACCAGACCTCTAACCTCTTAATCAATTACATTAGCTAGCTACCTCTTATGAGTTATGACCAAATAAACATTTTATTCATCTTACCATTTGGGCTTTTTTATTCTTATTTATTTTTTAAAAAATTCTTGGTGAGTGTTGAAAAATAAAAATAATTGTTGCGCGGTTTGCATGAGTTATGATTCTTCAAGTGCAATTTATGTTAATATATAATGTTTTTATGTTATTATCCACATTATAATTTTGTTAAACAGATAGTAACATAAATTTAATAAAAAAGATTGAATTATACATGCACCACTCAAAAATAATTTTATGAGAGAACATTTATGGAGAATTGTCTCACTATCTTTGGATCAAAGCAAGAAATTAACAGCCGTCCATATATATTATCTCATGCAACTTTAATCTCATTAGCCGAATCATCATCGGAACAAATCGACAAAAAAAATAATAATAAATTGCAACCCGAATATATTTGAATAATTTTATAAATAATCTCCTTTTTGGTAAAATAAAAAAGATAAATGAGCCTCTAGTGTTTACAGAAAAACCAAAGTAACAGGCAAATTAATTACTCTCTTAATGAAATAATTAAATGAATAAAAAATGGTTAATTGTGGGTAGTGGTAACATTACGGCACTTGAGTTTAGCCCAATGTACACCAGCAGAAGCTCGCTCCTTCATCTTCTTCATACCCGTCGAAGCCGCCGCTTTGCTTTTCTCCAATTTCTCCGACACTACCAATTTCCCCACCTTTTCCTTATGAACAACTGGATCGCCATAGTCCCATTGATCAGCCCAAGACGACGTCATCTTCTCATAATCATAACAAGGCCTAATTCCATTATTTGCTGCTTCCATATATCTTCTTCTTCTTCTTCTTAATTTACGTACGTAGAAATAAACTGAATTCTTCCGAATGAAATTAATCCAGTTCTTACCAACAGAGAAATAGTAGTAATCGATTGTGTGAGAGAGAGATGACAAGGCTTCCAACGGCTATAAAATTATGCTCACGATTGGCGTTAACGTGCCAACTGTCTTTTGCCTCTTCCTATGATTATTATTTTTGTTAGTTATCGTGATATAATCATGCCAAACGGCCATATCTTTTTTTTTTTTTGATTGTTGAAAAATTCCGTTTATTAAATCTTACAACTAGACTAATTCTCCTAGTTTGAATATTAAAAAAAAAACACAAAACAAATAGATAAAAGTCTCCCCCTTCGTTTCTTGCTTGGATTTTGCATCTTTCTTCGGCTACATTTAAATTTTTGCGGGAGTGCTATATATTCCGCATATTGACGGACATGCCGGTAATTCATTCCGAAGTCTGTTTGTTAGCTGGTTTTATTTATTTGGCCTATTGTTTGCGCAAAGAAAACAATAGAATGTGTTGCATTAAATAAAATAGAATGACAAAATGCATATTAGAATGTACAACCATCAGTTTAAAGTTTTAATTTCCAAATGTTAAGGTACTGAACATATAATTTTTAAAATTGCAAATGTACAATCAATATGCATGTATTGGCTCGGGTTGAAAAGAATTGAGTGTCTTAAAAATTTTAAAATCACTTTCAGAAGATATCATTCCAAAAAAGAGTTGATTAAAATATTTTTAAAATTAGTTCAGATAACTCTATAAAAATTATAATCATGTAAGAGAAAAGGTCCTCTCCGGTCAAAGTCATACTTTTCATTGAACTAATTGGCATATATGATTGAGCAAGGCACGACAAGACATTCACAGAAGTTGTTGGAGAGGGTGCAAGCCATCATAAAATTACGACAATAAATGAATCGAACACAATAAGTTCGTGTTCAATTCTTTTAAAACTTTATTGATTTATTTTATAAAAATAACGATTCGATCTTTGAATATAATTCTTTATTGGTTAAAATTTTTAAATTAGATTCAATTCAAATTTGAATTTAAAATATTTGACTAATTTATATTATTAAGTTCATGTTCAGTTCAAATTGATCCTTTCAAATAACTAAACAAATTAATCTTAAATACAAATTTTACTTCATTAAAAATTTCATAGTCACTCAACTCGTTTATATTTGATGCCAATGACTCATTTGTAACTCTACATAAAATTAAAGATGAAAATTCAATAAGATTAATTAGTTAATGTAACGGAGGTCGCTGTGCTCTTCTTATCTTTATCATTATACATATATAGTACTCTTTTCCGCTTAGAATAGAAGGTGTCATTCGTAATACTTTATATTCCCTCCATTTTAAAAAATAAAAGTTACATTTTTTTTAAAAAAATTATTTTAAAAAATAGTTACATTTAAAATTTTTCTTTATTATTTTGTTATAAATTAAAAAATTTCAATTACAAACTTATAGATATTTCCCTTATCATAACTTAACAAATTTTATGGAAAAAGTTTATAATTTGTATATTTAATTCTTGATCAAAGATGTAAAATTAATAATTGTCAAAAAACTAAATATTATTTTTTTGTAGAAAAAAAGGGGTAATCTTTATGTTTTCACCTCGGGTAACTAAATAAGAGAATATCCCCTTAATCCAATTGACAGGTAAAAATCTCATCTTAGATTAAATTAATATAAGCAAACTATCTTTTAAAAAAATTGAACTTATATAAGTAATTAACTGTTGATATTTAATAAAATTAGCTTCTACTTACCAAAAAATACGAACTTAAAGTTTGAGAATAAATCCACAAATTGAAATGGAGGAAGGAGCTTTTCTTGACTCTGATTTCTGCTTTAATCAATGGGTTTACTTATTGCCTTTATATGTACATATTTATGTTTTTGTGTCACTTAACATATTACTTGGGGAGTATTATTTTCATAGTTTTTGTTTACCATTGTATCTCTTATAAAATTGACATGTATGTTTTTGGATGATATAGAAGTGACATTTATTGTAAATGATATAATTCATGTTTGTTTCCGTTTAAATTTTAAAAATTTTAAATTCTTGTAATATAATTTACACTATAACTATTGTAGATTATAATACCAAATGAAGCATAATCTAAAATGATACACTAAATCGAATTAGTTAAAAGAGTCTCAAGACAAAAAAGAAGTCGGATTAGTTATGCAAAAGCATCACAAGATAATATCTAAATTAAATTATAAGATTTTATAAATTTATTTTGTGGGAAGGAAAATAAATTTTAATTTAAAAAGAAAAAGAAAAACAGAGGGGTATTCCTTCCTTAATTGACAGCGGTCAACTGATGATATTTGCCCTGACGGACCTGACCTACTTGCGGCAGCCACACCATTGAATAAAGCAATCACGGGTCGAAGTTCCACTTTAACGTACGATACATATAGTTCAATTATTTGACATTTTGCAATTCAATAAATAAAAAAACAAACTTTTAATATTCCCTCAACCAATGAATAAAGAATATCAATAATCCATCATCTTTCTACAGCACATCTGATTATTCAAATACTTTTCGTATCATTTTTTTTAGAAGATTATTTAAATAGGTAAAGTTTTCACACTATCTCTTTCTTTGTTAAAAACTTCACAGTCTCTAGCTTTTCAGATCACATAAGAGCTTTACATATGCAGAAATAAATTTATACAAATTAATTATTCATATTTCTATGGAAGGTGATTAAATCCTAAAAGATGAGCTAATTAAAATATATCCGTTCATATTATCACATATATATCACTTTGTGTTCCACCTTTCGTGCGATTTAACTACTTGTGCATATAACATTATTCTTCATTTAATACTAAAACTAACATTAACAAGTTGACCAAATCCTAGTCCTGCTATATGTATATATAAGTATAAAAATATATACCTACCTACCTACCTACCTACCCAACAGTTACTAATTCTTAACCGAATAGAAGACTTTTCTTTGACAAAAATAACGTTCTTTCACACTTCAATTTATACAAATTAATTTTATGAAATATTATAATTTAAAATTAATTTTTTAATAAATTAAAAATGAAATATCATAATATAAATTTTTCCTTTGACATTATTACAAATTTATATCACAGATAAATTTATAATATTCACAAATAATATTACATTAAAAAAAAAATTGTACCTCTAATTTTACAACAAAAATATTATTATAATAAATCAAGTTCTTTAATTTCTCGTTATTTGTCATCTTCCTTGCGCTTTCATAAATGTGATCAACTTGACATTTTCTGAAATGCAAAACCTCTAAATTCGACATGGGAAATATTCAAACTTACATAGTTTTGTTCTAGATTAAAACTTGTTTTCAACGCGCGGAGAATGATTGAAATGTATACTAAACTGCATGCCCGTCTTCATCTTCCTACGAAACTCTTATCAAATCTATCTACCATTTAAACTTCATATAAAACCTCTAATTCTCACTTCAACAAATTCCAATTCCATTTCTTCACTTTCATATTTTCGTCACCAAATTAAACAAACGAAGTAACATGAATAACATGCAATATTCATTTGTGTTCACAATAACAACTTTTTTTATAGTAATATCATCGTCTGTTTTCACTATACATGCAATCCCCGATAATCCTTTTCCATATATTTTTCCAAATATAACATCTATTCCCCCTATAAACATCACCGCCACGTGGGACTCTTTCCGAAATCTCTCCGGCTGTCGTTCCGGGGACGAAAAACCCGGGTTAGCTAAGCTCAAACAGTACTTCCAGCAGTTCGGTTATCTCAACAACTACTCTAATTTCAGTAATGATTTCGACGATTCGTTTAAGACAGCTCTCGAAACTTATCAGCGTAACTTCAATCTAAATTGTACTGGAGAACTTGACGAAACTACTATTCAACAAATTCTCCGGCCGAGATGCGGTGTTGCCGATATAGTCAACGGTACTAGTTCCATGAATTCTGGAAAGCCGCCGGCGTCTCCGAATAAGCTAGGGATCGTGGCTCACTACTCCTACTTCCCTGGATCGCCGAGATGGCCGGAAGGTCAGACGGAGTTGAGCTACGCTTTCTCGCCGGGAAATCAATTGGATGATTCAGTGAAGGCGGTTTTCAGAACCGCGTTTGACCGGTGGTCGGAGGTTACGCCGTTGACTTTCACGGTGACGGAATCGTTCCGCAAAGCGGACATTAAGATCGGTTTCTTCACCGGCGATCACGGGGACGGAGAACCGTTTGATGGAGTTTTAGGAACCCTAGCTCACGCGTTTTCGCCGCCGGATGGACGGTTTCACCTGGACGGCGCGGAGAATTGGGTGATAGACGCTAAGGATTTGAAATCGACGTCGGCGGTGGATTTGGAGTCGGTGGTGGTACACGAGATCGGGCATTTGCTAGGGTTGGGGCACTCATCGGTGGAAGATTCGATTATGTGGCCGTCGATTCCGTCGGGGACGAGGAGGGTTCAACTCGCTGGCGACGACATTGACGGAATTCAGTCGTTGTATGGGACGAACCCGAATTATAATGGATCTTCTAATCCGGGTTTGCAGGAGAGGGAAACAAATGGTGCTAGCCTTGTGGGTCCTACTTTTGGTTGGATATTGCTAGTGGCCGTTGGATTGGTGTCGTTTATTTTGTAGATGAAATACTCCATTATTTTATTTTATTTTATATTATGAATTTTGTTGTTATTATTGGCTGTATATATATAGTTTATTACTCCGTAAATTACTTTGATTGGGACATATTGTTTCAACTTTTACTTAAGCACTCACATGTGCATAATTATTAGAGTGTCTTATTATCATGATGTTCTTCATGACATTAGATGTTAAATACACTCCATTTGTCATTTAATTACGAGAATTAAAAATATATATAATTTCCGTACTATATCAAAATAAACATTTATAGCATGTCTCCTATGGATACATGTCCACATAGATGATAGACATATGGATATTTCTTTCGAAATTTTTATTGCAATTAACGTGTATATTTTCGACAGTAGTCACACATCAAAATATCAGTTGACATATACAAAAAATATTCAAAACA
Source organism: Centella asiatica (assembly GCA_014636745.2). Classification (NCBI taxonomy): domain Eukaryota; kingdom Viridiplantae; phylum Streptophyta; class Magnoliopsida; order Apiales; family Apiaceae; genus Centella; species Centella asiatica. The sequence continues at coordinate 1,821,770 of CM025781.1, read as the reverse complement.
TCTATCATCATTCCTATCGGTGTAATGTTCCACATATAAAGCACTGCTCCATAATTTAGTTCTAACATACAATTTGTTAGTAACTTGCGCAAAAGAAAAAAATTATACCCGTGGACAGTATTCGAATTTTAGAGAAAAATAATTTAGTGCTCAAAATATACATCCATGAGATAAAAAAATTACTCCTAGGTCTAAATTTTGGAAAAACTTTTTGAAACTAATACTTATTTCTCTCTAAAAAGGGCCAAAGCTAATGGTAATTTGCCAAATAATTTTATCTGCATAAAGAGGAAGAAGAAGGCGCGGATAACGATACACCGTTAGGCTATGTATAATGTATTCGAATTTATGATCTAAAAAAGCCCTGCTCATTTTTTTCTTAAAGGCCGGCCTAATTTTTAGTTGTTAATATATGTTACAATTCTGAAGTCCTATCTTTTTATAATATTATATTATAATATATACACTATATTATAATATGTGATATATATTATAATATATAATATTATCTATATAATAAATATAATTTATAATCATATACTATATTAAGTGGCGTTATTATTTTACAAAATATATAAACTATAATATAAGTATATATAATATAATGTTATATTATACAAGATATAAAAATATATCCAAATTAATATGTTTTAAAATAATTATATAATATTATCTACTATATAATATAACATAAAATAAATATAATATAACATTTCAGACACAATTATATGATTATTAATCGTAAGCAATTTTATTGATGAACTAAAATAATATAATAAAGAATTGTATAAAGTATATGAAGCCATTATTTTAATTTTATAAATTTGTATAGTAAAAAATCTAGTGAAATTATTTTAAAAAGACCGTTAAGAGAATCTGTATAAAATATTATTTACCAATAAAATAAAGAATAAGTTAAGGAAATTTTATTACTAAAAGCGGTCAAACTTCGTAACAGGTCTTTAAAACATGTTATTCGTGTCTTAAAGAAAAAAGAGAGAACCCTTACTTCCAAACCTCAATTTATTATTAGCATATTACATTGATTTATTTATCGAACGTAATTTACTGAAACTCAAGAAACAGCATGTATTTCAAGCACGGTGCATAGTGCATACTCCGTACTTCATCTTTTTATTTAATTGTCATAATTTAATTTTTTTTGATTAAATTGATCAAATTTAAAATTTAAATATCTTTTTATTTTCATTGAATAAGGACACATAATTATTTTCTTATGAAAATATACTGTATAATTTTTAAATATAAAATATATTTATCAAATTATAAATTTAAAAATTAGTCAAAGTCAAATTGTAAGAAGTAAATCTCGACAGAGTTAGTAATATTTTAATCCAAAAAGGCTAATGTGAAATATAAGAATTTAGAATTCTGATTGTTGAATTGTATCACACAATAAAAGCCTAATATCATAGCATCAATTCTTTTTTCTTGTAATGCAACTGGTTTTAATCATTACGATGATCCAAGTTGCAAGTTTCAACTTTCAACCCCATTTTTCCAGCCCGATATATTCCATTCATCAATTAAAATTTATAACTGTACACAACTTTTCTCTAGATTCATTCTCCCCAAATTTCCTTTTTCTAAGCTAACCTCATTTTCGTGAACATTAAAAAATGCTAACTTCGTTTTCTTAATATATCCTAGGCACAAAGTTTAGTTCAACATTAAGTATAAAATGCAAATCGTATAAGTTGTATAAAATATGAGTAAAGAGATGTACGTTTACTTTAGATAAAATCATAAAAATAGCTGCCTCCATTTTGTTCTTTGCATATAAATAAGCAATTATTCCAATTTCTCATCAAACCCGCAACAAACACTTCTCTTCTATCATTCTACATGGGTTTTCTTCCTTATTCTTTGCCTTGCCAACCACATGAAGAAACTGATCACTCCAACCACCTAATTCACTCAGATTCATCAAATATCTCCTCCGTCATCTCCTCTCAACCAAGTCTACCGTCAGTCCCATCTCTAAATCCACCTTCCAAAGAAATCTCAACCGTCCACCACCGCTGCATATCCATCTTAAAGGGTCATTCCTCTTATATATTCTCTCTCATTCTCACCGGAGAACGCCTCTACAGCGGCTCTTCCAATGGCGAAATACGTGTGTGGAGCACAAACTCTTCAAGTCAAGTAAATCCAACAAACAACATAGTCTCATCTTGCAATAGTGCAGCTAAGTCCCTTGTTGTCTCAGGTGACAAGCTATATAGTGCTCACCAAGATCACAAAATTCGAATTTGGAAAATCAACGACAAAAAACCCCACAAAAAGTACAAATGCATATCCACGTTACCAACACTTAATGACCGCGTCAGTAGACTCTTTATGGAAAAGAACTATGTGGAAATCCGGAGACACAAGAAGTGTACATGGGTGCATCATGTTGACACTGTATCAGCTCTGGCCTTGTCAAGAGATGCTTCCTTATTATACTCTACCTCGTGGGATCGAACGTTTAAAGTTTGGAGAACGTCGGATTTTAAGTGTTTGGAGTCGGTTTGGAGTGCTCATGATGATGCTATAAATTCTATAGTATTGTCACATGATGGATTTGTATACACCTGTTCAGCTGACAAGAAGATTAAGGTATGGAGGAAGAAAGCAGGAGAGAAAAAGCATAGTTTAGTTGATACATTGGAGAAACACAAGTCGGCTGTAAATGCTTTGGCTCTTAGTATTGATGGATCTCTGCTGTATTCTGGTGCATGCGATCGGTCTATTATTGTGTGGGAGAAAATAGTTGACAATGGTCGACATATGGTAGTCGCAGGGGCGCTTAGAGGCCACACAAACGCAATTCTTTGTTTGGCGGTTGTGTCGGATTTTGTTTGCAGTGGATCAGCTGACAAAACAGTTAGGATTTGGAGGAGAGAAACTGGAGAAAGTTATACTTGTTTGGCAGTGTTGGAAGGACACAGAGGGCCAGTTAAGTGTCTGACTGCAGCCGTGGATAGTTCTAGTGCTGATAAAAGTTCAACTACTGTCTATAGTGGTAGTCTGGATTGTGATATAAAGGTCTGGCAATTATGGGTTCCCATCTTATAGTTGTCTCCTTTATATTTTAGGACTTCTTTTTCTTTGTGTGTTATTTCTAAGGGTGTTGTGCATAAAAAAGAGAAGATATTACTTGTGTGTACTTATATTTGGACAGAATAGTGCAACTGCTAATAGTGATTTAGTACTGGTGTTTGACAGTTACAAGAGAAAAAAATGATCATCAGGTGTGCTTCTTTTTCTTACTTCTTCCTTTGGTTTCTATGACAACACCCCCACAGATATGATAGTTTTGAATTTTGTTACAGGTTTATAGTAATTGGCTAGATCCTTCGGTTGAATTCTTGAAAATCTTTTATTTTCCTAAAATTTTCTAATGGTAAATTTGAATGCCAAAAGAGGATTGTTAGTATTCTCTGTCTTCTGTGGGTACTGAAGAAGAATATTTAGGTGTAGTCCACTGTCATAGTTAAGAAAATTCAAACTTTTCAACTGAAGTGGTATTGGCCCTCTTCAAAGGTTTGCACTATCTTGAAAGGTGACCTAGCAGTCTTATGGAAAGCATTTAGTTTATTTGTCTTTTCAGTTGAGACCATTCTCCACTTCAGCAAATATGAGTTGACAGAAACATCGTGAAATAAAGAATATTTGCGTTCTTGCACCCACAAAGAAGGTATGGATTTAAACATACGCTGTCAGAAAAAATTCGTATTACCTGTTATGCTGTTTCCTCAATAGATGGCGTGCTTTTGCTAAATCAACAATATTCCAGAGATGCTTGATGCTCCGGAGTAATATTTATAAGATTGATTTCTCTTCAAAACATGTGTTTCAGAACTTTACAATTGTGGCAGGAATCTTATGCAAGGTCATTCTGCCTCCATGTCCTGCAGGAGTTCCCTATATAATAAAAAATACAAAAAATAAAAGAATGAATAAATATGTGAGAATTATGAAAAAAACATTATAAAAAAATTTAATAAAAGGATGAAAGCAAGATTTCAATTTGAAACTGCGGTCAGCAAAACAAGATACAAGCGTAAATCAAATGTCTTCAAAACATGATATGCAGCAGATAATTGTAATTGTAGCAGACAAAGGTTCTAATGAATAAATTTCCCTCATTTTCAAATCATTGCAAAAGGACATTATCTTCTACTTTTTAAAGACTTATATCATGTCTGATTAAGTTTTAGCTACAGTATTCCTTTCGGCAAGAGGTTCGGCAATTTGATCTGCTTTAATTAATTACAAGAGGGATGAAAACTAAATCAAGGAAAAAGTTACTCTCTCTGTTCCAAAAAAGAACAATATTTAGACTTTTAACGATTATTAATTTTGCATTTTTGACCAATAATTAAATGTATAAATAATAAGTTTTTCTCATTAAATTTGTTATAAAATTTAAGTTATAATGAGATTTATAAGTTTGTAGTTAAAAGTTTTTTAATTTATAGCAAAATAACAGAAAGAAAAAAAGAATTTCAAATATAACTTTGATAATTACAATTTTTTTTTCCCAAATGTACCTGCTTTTTTTAAACGGAGGGAGTTAATCTGTAGTCCAAATTTTGCTTCACTTGTAATTCAAATACTTTTTAGAATTACAAATACAAGGAGATCAGGGCGACAGACTTTTTGATCAAATTATCCAAATTTCATTTCTTACTCATGAGCTTGTTGATAAACTTTCTTTCCCGTTTTGTTTTCTAGATATACCTACCGTCCCTACCCATTGTGGTTTTGTGTATAACTTTGTTATTGACCAAGTTGAAAAACATCATGGCAAAAAAGTGTCCAACAATATTTTTTAATTAAGTTTAAAGTAATATTGCAGATCAAAGGCACTTTCTAATCTAGGCTGCTAAAGAGTGCTAGAACTGTCTACAATATACATTCAACATCACATTTGCCATAAATCATAATAAATTGAGCAGATAAAGAAGGTTAAAACTGCAGAATTACTATTCAAAGGATGAACAATAGTTCGAGTCATTTCCAGACCAATATAATACTGCAAACAGCGAGAATTTAGTGATCTAAAACCTCCACAGAGCGACCAACTTAGCTATAGTGGCCAAGGATTTTCTCAAATGTTGGAGCAAATATGGCAGCAAAGCTATAATTATCAGAGATTGAATCACCCTTTTCTCGGTCTGCGAATTTAAATTGAGAATGCTACCCTACCATTTTTTATGATTTAATACTAACATGAAGTATACAAGTGCTTCTTTCAATCCACCAAATAGAAATGGGAAAAGAAGAAATCACACTTAAGTCAATTGCAATATGAAAGTGGATCCTTCTGCAACTTTGATTTTCTTGAAAAAGAGCTGTAAATCACGAAACAAACAGAAAAGATATGAAACGCCAATTTAATCATCGATTTGGAGATAAATTTAGGTCACTAATATAACAATAATTTGAGAAATGATCTAAAGAGTATCAAAGAGAAGCAGAACAATAAGGTCCAAAACTAAAATTTTAAAAATAACCTGAAAGGAAAACAATACTCCGTAGCAGTTATTTTACCAAGCATGATTCATCAATGGCGAACTCGACAATGGAGAAATTTAGTTAACTTTGGCGGGAAACATTAGAGTTTAAAATTTTGAAATTTGAGAAATAATGATGATACTGTTCTTAACGTGGGCTAAATCGTTTATCTTTTTCCTTGGACCGTAAACGCTTTACAGTCCGAGACAACGAACCCATGTAATATTAGTCCAGGTTACTGTATAATGACTTACTGAGGAACAATCAACTTCATTTTAATGGGGATGAGTTTTTTTCGTATTGTTCTCTACTTCGTCGTTTCATACATTATCTAAATAACTATGACGTAGATTATTATTATTTTTTTTAATTTCTTTATATTAAGTAATATAATCTTCATTTATCATTTTTTCAATATTTGTAACAGGAGAAGAAAACATTTCTATATTTGTAATAGGAGATGAAACATTTTTCTTGTTATAAACTAATTGCTCCCTGATAAATCAAGAATGTAGACAAACAAATAGATTTAAAATGAGGACGAAATGAAAAAACGTACTCCTAAATAAATTAAAAGGAATACAAATATAATGGAAAGATAGAGTAATTGTGAGTGCAATCCTTATTGATAATGATTTTTATTGGTTTTGTTTAAATGGTTAAAATTGAATTTTGTCATCAACAATCTCTTGATTGATAAATAATTTGTAAGTGTCACGGATAACTCTTAAATTTACAGTAATGTCTTGACCTTCGTATAATGTTTTCTCCCTACATTTTTATCTCAAAAAATAATAAATAATAATAATTGTAAATGTATAATTAAAAATTTACTGAATAAGTTATTTTCTCCTGATTTGCAATTGTTTTACATTTAAACTATAAACGAAGTACAAATTTATAAACCCTTTGCCCTCTTAAACAAGGAGTAGCTTTCTTTTTTCTTATTTTTTTTAACAAATTGAAACTCCATTTCCATTAATGCCAAATAATTATATTAACCCCATACTTAAAATTTTGAAATATTCCTCAATGCTACAAAAATTAACAAATGACTTGAGGAAAGCGGAACTCTCCAAGATTCCGTCAGTACAAAAGTAACAGATGAACGACGCTTCGTTTCGGAGCATCGTAAAACGCGTAAATGGTGAGAAACGGTACAGGAGATGTTGCTTAATACTCCTTCCTTCCTTTTATATAAGTTTTTTAAAAGATCTTTTTTGTCATATTGCATATATCATTCACACATTTTAAAAGTAATATTAATGTGTTTATTTTCAAATTATTATTTATATCAATTTATGTATATTCTTAAATTTGTGTATATTTTTTTTCTCTCTATTCACTGCATAATTTTAAAATTTCATGAAAAATTATTTTAGATATATTATATAAATTTTACATATTAATTTATAATTTTTTAATACGTGTAAAAATCTCTGAACAAAACTTGACAAAAGAGGGAGGGAGTACTTTAATAGGACGAGACGTAGAGGCTATCCGTCGAATCCCCGGAACCGGATGTATCTATCTATTCTCAATACATCGATTGATTCAAATTTGTATTTACTTCCTTCACAAAGATGTTAAAATTGTTAATTTTCTATGAAGTGAACTTACAGTATGCAACAGTCTCCTAGAGGTTGAAATTTTGTTAACTAGACTGCAAAATTTTTGAATTCAAATTATTTTGCGACTTTGTTAGAATTCTAAAGTAATCAAGGCCCTACTTTGTTGAAAATAAATTGTTTATGTATTTTATAACGTTGATTATTATTGAATTATATAAGTTAAAGTAATATTGCAAAAAACGTTTAATGTTGTAAGGTAACATTTAATGTTTTGACGGAAGTTTAATCAGGAATAATCTAGATTAATGGAGATGCAGGCCGGTAGTTTTACAACAGTGGGTTAAAGTAATTCATCATAAATTAAATTTATTTGTTTCCTTAAATGTATGCGGAGTGGATATTTTGTTTAAGACTTTAAGTAACACATCTTTTTTTGGAATATCATTTTATTTCAGGTGGTAGTTAAGAAGGTGAATTAGTACCAATTTTTAGTTGTAGTGGACTAGTGGGTACCCTTGAAGCTTGAACTATTGGTTACTTTTTTACTTTTTAATTTTTAATTCCTTTTTAGGTGGGCTCAGAGAGTTATGCATAATAGTTTATGGTGTAACCATAAAGTTAGAATTGTTGCAATGAGAAGTGATGACCCTAGAATTCTTTATATCAATTTGGTAGTAGAACTTAAAGAATGTCATGTTTGGTTATGAAATTAAATAATGTTTTCAAATCTACTTGTACCATGATTCTTTCCCATTATAGAGAAATTCAACTAACAAGCTAAAGAAACAAGGAAAAGGCTTTTAGTAGGCCTAGAAGCTTCAAAGTGGAATTTGCAGTAGTTGTAGTCACTGTTCAGTAATCGTTGCCTGAAAACTCTTAACGAGAGATAGACATCTATCGCACTGCTGAGGGAGAGGGAGAAAAAAAGAAAAAAAAAAAAGGTGGTGGTTTTTGAACCACCTTTTGGGGGTAATAACTAAAAAGACTCGTGAAAAATGGCAAATGCCAAGTATTTGTTAATTGCTATACCTTCGCCACAAGTTTATGACACCTGCTACTCTAGGGACCTTGACATATGACTTGTTTATTGTATTGAAGTAGAGAATGTATGATTTTCACCATAGCAAGCTAATCACGAGCACCTTTGTATCTTCTGAATTTAGAACTTCAGATTTCTACTTGCTTCCTAATGGATATGTTTATTAAATTGGCTCTGACAAGATGTTTTTGTGATACACTATAAAAGTTGCCAGATTTGAAAGATTGATGTTGATCATGTTTATTGATATGCCCATAAATCTATCTTAAAAGATAAATAGTCAATTGCTTTGCACTAGAATTGCAGGTACCATCACCGGAAAGAAAGCTGCGTCCCTTGAATTTATTCTAAGTTTAAATTTTCAAGATTCTAGACGGTTAAAATTTACGATATTTAGAATTTAAGATAAACAACGAGATTTATCCTTATAACCTAACATAGAACAGTTACATCCTATCAACTGTTTATAAGGCCTCAAACTTTGTTTCCTGTACACCTTATTTTCTTGTGAATTTTCTTTCTCATATCATCACTTGTGACCGCACGTGTTATGAAAATCGTATCCTTAAAAGTTAATCTTTGCCAAAAGCAAAAGATTGTCATGCTACTTATAATATGACATAAAAACAAAGATTGTGTTTTTTTCTTCTTTTCTTTTCAGCTTCTCTGTAGTTGTGTTTGCTTTCAAATTACAGATGCTGGAATTATGAGGCGCTATCTTCAAAGTTCAACCAATCTATCTATGCCATATCACGTTGGACTTAAAATGCTTTTTCGGTGATCTTTACTATTTAATAATGTGTGTTTCATACTTTAGGGGATAAATCCATTGATTTTCAGATATCCCTGTTACAAGGTAGATCAAGGTTTATTATAATATGGTATATAGTGTACTAATAGACTGTTGGTGATTGATGGGTTTTCCCATTTCGCAGATCTTTCGCATGCGATAATGGCAAAATTGGTGAACGGTGGTGCATACTCATTGTTCGCCTGCTAAGAAGAATTTGTAACTTAATTTCCTTATTACATCGTATTACTCCATACGCTCGTATATTTTAACTTAAATTTGAGAGATTTTTGATTTTACTGTATTGTCAAAATCTATACTTTATAATTTTAAATTGAAACAAATAAAATTTATATAATTTTAAATTAAAACAAATGAAGTTTATATTAGTTATTTTACCGCTACAGTCAATTAGATTAATAGAAACCAATTTTCTTGCTACCTGTTAATTCCATTCCCACTATGACAATAGCTCAATGAACATATAGAATGTCTTTAACAAGATCAGTGACTAATAGATACTCAATTTATCAACTGCACAAGTGAATAGTACGAACAGATATTCTTATAGTAGGTAGGAGTTGAAATTCTTGCAGAGCTTTAGGCTGACTGAGGCACAAAGGATATAAAAAATAAGCAGAAGATGCAGAACAATTTTTCTCAAGTTTCATAATTAATTTTATTTAAGACAAACTATGAAACAGGTGCAGCATAGATGTTCGCACTATTGCTTAAGGACTATGTCCAATACTAAGTTGCTTTAATACCACAGTTTTTTTTCACAAAATAATAAAATTTATTATTGATTTGTCTTGTTCGTTAGTCAAGTCTGGCATTCTTTTGCAAAAAATTTATCTTCTTTGGAATATTTAAGTTGCTTTGGATTCTTGCTTAGAGAGGAAAATACACATGATGGGAATGAGATTTTGGGTAGGGGCCACATTTGGATCCTCTCATCTACCAGGAGATGATGGGATTAAACTGAGAAGAAATCAATTAAGCAACCAACCAACCAACCCACCCACCAAGCCACCATAATCCAATCCTGCAGCCGATTAGCTTCATCTTATTATTCCTCGTGTTAAAAAAGAAAGAAATATATGCTTAATAACAACACGTCTGTTTAGATTTTTTAATTTTTTTTGTTATAAAAAGTTTAGGTGAAAAGAGACTCTCTGATCTAGAACAACAAAATGTTATCGATCATTTTGAAGATTATAATCATATTCATAGATTATCTATAAAAACCAACAACTAACAAAATTGAAACCCTCAATAGAGCGTTGATCGAGTTTGACATTTTTAATTTACTTTTGTTGGCTGCCTACTTGGAATTTATCTATCTCTCTCTCGTAAAGCAAGAAAGCAATTGGAATAGACTGGAAAGAATTGAAGAGGGAAATATAAAGGAGTGGGAATTAATGAGAATGAGAAATGCATTGGTGGAACAAGTCCACCAATTGAAAATCTCCTAAGAGACAGTGGAATAAAAACACAATCTAATAGTTTCTAACATGTCCCCAAAGATACATTAAGTGGGTCCATTAACAACATCTGTCCAAAACCAGATGCTTTGTTAACATTTTATTAATATCAACAGGCGACTTGATTCACCTTAAACATATGCTTTTTTATATATTTTATAGTGTTTTGCCTACTCTAAAGAAGATTTGCCCAGATCTTATGAAGACCCTTATTAGTATATATGCTCACGTCACTTCCCACATGTTATATTCCTTTGTTTAGCAACTACTCTTCTTTAATTATATTTTAAGAGCATCCATAATATGGTCAAGATAGATGTATTTCATCTTAAATAATATATATTATTCTTAATTAATTCTACGTGGCTGCAAAGATAATTACAAAGAAGCTTCATTTAGTGCTGATTATTGGAAAAACTATAGGAAAAATTAACAATGTATGAACATGAATTGAAGTACTGTGTAGTGGATGGGACTTAGCACCCACAGATACTAATATAATTGTTTCTTTATTGTATAAGATATGCTTTGCTAGAACATTACATGAATCCACTACTTAGTCGGTCAATCAAAGTTATGTCATATAATAATTTTTTTTTTAGTACAGTGGTAGATTTGATGCAAGTTAGGGCCTTTCCTTCTAGCTGATTATATCCCCATCTTGCTTTGACTTTTTCGTATTATCATTTATATATTAACATTTCCCATATCTTCAAGCATGGAATTTTTCTTTTTAAAACGCCAACTGGTACTATAATTGCCAGTTTTTTTAAATATTTAAAGTGCTTAATTATAGATCATGGAATTCCTTTTTATTATGCACACTGAATCCTCTTTGATGGGAAAGTGTGAGATGTATATATCTACTACATTATCATAAAATAGCATTAAACAAATATTGCATGAAACAGCTTCCCCTAATCTGACTATCATTTCTTTCTTTATATTTTTTTATTTGACCTATGTAAGTTTATGTTGTTCATGACTATAATACTATTCTATTTGGAGATGCACTGCATTGTCAAAGCCCTATACTATAAAAGGAAGAGTAGCTGAATTCTATCAGTACATAACTTATTAGGAAGTAAAAAAAAAGAAATATTTTTGCTTTTATCATATACAAGAGAGATGAAGAAAGATATATCTACTCTGTCTTCTCCAACATGGAGTCAAGATAATGAGCAATCTTGCGGTGAGAAGAAGCTTAGGCTTTTCGGGTTTGAGGTGGATCCATGTAAAAATGGTGAGACCTCCATAAAATTGTCGGCGGATCGCGATGAAAGCGTAAATTCATCTTCGACAGCAGTTTCATCTGAAAGGGAGAAGCTTTGCAGGGAAAAAGGTGTTTCTGAGATGAAAAAATTTGAGTGTCAATACTGTTTCAAGGAGTTTGCAAACTCACAGGCATTAGGTGGTCATCAAAATGCTCATAAAAAGGAAAGAATGAAGAAAAAGAGGCTGCAGCTTCAAGCAAGAAAGGCCAGCATCAGTTACTACCTTCAGCCTCTCCAGAATTATCATTACCATGGCTCCACTTCATTCTTTAATGATACTTCTTCATATAGTGCTCCTGAATTCACAGTTTGTGAGGAGCCCCAGATTAGCTTCAGTCCATACGATCAAGATCCGGGATCACATGCATCACAATGGTATTCTTTACCTGCTCATCATCTTCCATTTCAAAACGATCAGCATAAGTTCACTCTTACACGCGCAGATAGATCCGGCGAAAATAGACCCCTGGCCATCAAGCCTTCGCGCTTGTCTACTTCAGAACAAACTTGTAGATCTCTGGATCTTCACTTGGGATTGGGCTGATAAATTATATCGTCCATAAAAGCCACTTCTGCTCCATGTATTTCAAATTTTCCAACTCAAACATATAAATACGAGTTCCGTTTGTTTCGATTTAATTTAAAGATTCTAGATTCGTATAATTGTAAATTATACTGTTAGAATCTATAATTTTTAAAATTTAAGTTGAAAAATGGAGCCAATAGCACATACACACATGATCACTTCAAGGAATAGCTGTTACATAGGAAAACAAAAATCTTGATCCTGGCCATTGGAACTACCTATGTGTGTCAGTTATAAAATACATGGTACAGACATATGTAGCGTTCTTGTACAATTGATGAGCAAAAGCTATTTTAACTGTAACTGAATTATGACGAAGCACATATGAAAATCAGTTTGAAACTGAGAGTGCAGTTCATTAGTTGGAAGAGTCGTTTTGCATGGATTTCTGACAATTATCTTATCAAAATTTACTCTTTAGCAGATCTAGAAGCAAAGGCAATGATTCTTAATTGATTTTGTAGCATTATAAAAAAAAATTCCTTTTGTAATCTCCAGTTACGTACAAGGAATGTTTTGTTAGCAAATAATATATCAATATTATATCCTTCATCTTTCATGTTTGACGGCAAACATGAAATCTCAGGAAAACTTTTCTTATGCTACAATAATTACTTTTGTTGTTTTGTCTTTACCTTATTGGTTTGCTTTAGAAATTTACATATTTTCTTGTGCAAAAGGTGAATAAATTGTTGAGCCAGTGAATGTTTTTAGCATATGTTAAATCTGCCTCATATGTGCATGAGCATCATCTGAGTGCTTTGGTTTCAAAATTCAACAATATACGTTTGGTGTCCAGGCAGTAGGCCTAGCTCTTTTCTTTGTTATCAAAATTCAAAATCCACCTCAGTAGGAATAGCTCACTGTGGTGTATAATACTACAAATTCGTGATTATCGGATCACAATTTATCATCCAGTCAGTCAAGACACTAATTCAATAATTTAGTGATTTAATTGATTAAGTAGATGTTTGAACTATTTATCTTTTGTTTTTGATGTTTTTTTATGATACTATCAGAAGAAAAAATTATTGACAGAGAAATAAATGTTGATAAAACTATGTACTATTACTCTGACAATTTCCATAAAATGATCATCTTTTTGGAATTTTGGGTGCTGATTTTTTTTTATTTTGTAATTATGGTCATTCTCCCGTTCCGCATTACGTTAATCATTTGGTTATATACTTAAATTCATAATTCATGAACTAATGGTTTATATTATTTTTTAATTCTTCAGGCCTAAAGACCTAGGTCGACGGAAGAGATTGATCATCTCGATCATTTCTTGTCTAAAATCTTTACGGTATATAGTATTATATAAGTATACTTTATATATTAGAACTGCTCAAAGCTGACCACCTTTCTTCTTTTCCACCTAATACACAAGGAAATTCAAAACTGAAAACTAACCCAGCTATTAGCGGTCTTCTCTAAAATTTGATTTTGCATAACATATTTACAGAACTTTGTTATTCTTCTCTCTAAGATTTTAGATCCTCCTCCAGTAGAAAAAGGTTGGGGAAAAAAAATGAGAATAAGAAGAAATAATTAAATATTTAATCCCTAAATTAAATTCCGATTTATTATTTGGTTTTTAAGTTCATTTTTCTAGTCTTTTAAGTAAAACTTTTTGAAAAATTTGAATTTTCTCGGCTAGCGTGTGTGATTTATATCTAGTTTTATTAACTTCAACACACACTCTAGAGATGATATTGTAATAATTTCACAACACTTTCGTTGAACATACTTTTCATGTATTCAAAACATTATGTTAAATTAAGATTCATCACGAAAATAAAAGTATAACAGGATATGACATCATTCAACTATTAGGAGTCTTGTTCAAACCTAAGACTTATACAGATAATTAAACATCAAGATCAAACTTGTTAACTTATGTGGCGTAAGTTGTTTCTCGTTTTCGAATAATTCTTTTTTAGAAAAAAAAATTTGGTAGTACTTTGTGTTATGATTGGCTCATACTTCTAACATTATTTATTTTTAATTAGGCATATATTTTTTATTTTCTATTGAGGTAAACTTTATTTTTTGTTCCTAATTAGAATAAGTTTTCGTATGAATTTGAATTTAGTAGTTTTTTGTGAAGGTTTTTTTTTTTACAAATGAGTGATGATATTATGTAACTATTGAGAGTTTGTAAGATAGATTAGTAGAGTATGAGATATTCTATCATAATTATATCTTATGAAAAACTTAAATCAATAGTACTAATATTCAGATAATCTGGACGTAACTCGATTTTGGATGAACCAGGCTAAAATATGGTGTTCTTGATTTAAATATCTCGTCTTAATTTTATCATCTTATTTTATTGCATAAATTTATAGAGGGCGTGCATGATACATTGGATTTCAAATTCCAACATTTGGTATCAGAGCTTGATACGTGACAAATTAAAGTTCCTAGGATTTATAGTTGAATTTTGAAAAATGTCGTATGTTTACAATTTAGGGTTTGAGATTGAGAAGTTAAACGGTAAAAACTTTGAATCATGTAAATTCAAAATTATTGATTTTCTTATTGAACGAAGTTTATGAGATGTGATTGAGAATGTTAAGCCAATAATTGATACAAATAAAGAAGATGGTTGTTCTTGAGATGTAATAGAAGCTGTGACAAAGGAGCAAATCACGAAGAGAGGGCATTTTGATCGGCAAAACAAAAATCTTGATCGATTCATGCCTTACATATATTGTTTTGATGGAAATTGACATGGAGAAGACCACAAAAAACTTTTGGATGAAATTGAAAATTCTTTATCAAGTTAAGGATCATTTGATGGTGAATAGAGGCAAAGATCAAAACAAGAATGCAAGACGTGATGTTAGTAAATCTCGATCGTGTGGGAGAGCAATGAGCATTGATCGGTCAAAGATGCGATGTTGGAAATGTCAAGAGCTTAGCCATGAAAAGAAAGATTACCCCAATAAAGTGACTAAGGACAAATGTGATTGATTCCAAAAATAGGGATGACGACACTCGAAATTTGTATTTAGTTATAACATGCGTTGCACAATTCGATTATGATGTGTGGTATTTTGATGCGAGTGCCTCTTTTCATATGACTTCCCATCATGAATAGTTTAACCATTACGAAAATTATGATGGAGGAAGTGTTTATTTGGAGAACAAAGAGATGCTGAAAATAATGGATATTAGGAAGGTGAAAGAAAATATGGTAAATTTGGTGGGAGAAGATTCTCAGATAAATTGTGTTTCCTGTGCTGAAATCTTCTCACCGATGGCCTAGTTGACATTGGAGAAAATTCATATGTTGCAATCAAAGAGTTTTGTTGTCATTAGGAAGGAAATTTTGGTGTTCAAGTTATTTTTATCCTTACATTGGATGGAGCAATCTTTTCGAATGTATTATCAAGGGGTTGACTTATTTGTTCAATGAGTTGGATTTATACTATGTCAAGATGATTCTTATGTTTATGTCAAGCAACATATTCATAAATATCGATTACAAAGATTACTTTGGTTTGGACAACAAAAAGTATGTTGAAAAAATCTTAAAGATGTTCAACATGATTATTTGCAACTCAGTTGGGACTCTTGAGCGAGTGAGAGTAAAGTTTGTTCGCATGGTGACGATTGACATGAAAACAAGTTATGCGAATTTCATTACTATGGTTAATAGTATGAATGAGTTCTGGTGGTGTATATATGATGTTTAGGGTCTTGAAAATCATATTGCAGTTATTGTTGTGTTGTGTGTGAAGTATTTACAAAGTGAGAGAATGTTGTGGTTGCTTCATATGTCAACGTTATTTATTTTCAATTAGTAATAGATTTTTTATTTTTTATTGGGATGACTTTTATTTTTTATTTCTAATTAGAAGAGGTTTTCGTATAGAATTTTAATATGGTGTTACTTCAAATTCCTTTTGATTTTCAAAAATTATGTTGAGGTCAATAAATATAATGGTTTATTGTGTTTATGAAAAAATCATAATTTTAGTTATTTGTGAGGATCTCTTATAAGGAGGTGAGAATATTATGTTTAGTTTTTTGTGAGAGTTTCTTACAAGAGGGTGAATATATTATGTGACAATTGAGAGTTTACAAGGTACATTATTAAAGTGTGGGATATTATACCATAATTGTATCTTGTGGAAAATTTAGATCAATAATACTAATATTCAAATATGTTGGATGTAACCCAATTTTGAGTGAACTAGATTAAAATATGGTGTTTTTGATTTATATATTCTCGTCTTAACTTCATCTTCTTGCTTTATTACTCAAGTTTGTGGAGAACGTACATGACACATTATATTCCAAATTCCAACACTTTGGTTAGAAATCTCCAACCTCTTCCATGCTTTTAGGCAAAATACTTGTTGCTTCTTAGGTTCCAATTTTACTGTTATTAAAATTGGATCATTGTTATTGAATGTTGTTTCAATTGATAAGATTTAATAGGTACTCTCATTATATTGAGAATTTGAAAATTGGATCATTGTTATTGAATGTTGTTTCAATTGATAAGATTTAATAGGTACTCTCATTATATTGAGAATTTGAATTTTGTTATCGTAAACTTTTAAAGAAACCGATGACATATCCTAACAGTAGACCGAGAGATTCTCTATTTTTCTAAAAAAAAACAAAAGAAACTGCATCATCTTATCAGATTACAAGTTTACAACTATATCCATTTTTAGTTTCTTAGATTGAATTTAAATTAAAACTCTAGTAGAAGGTGATAACACAAAAAGACAAGATTTAATGATTTATTTATTTTATGTTGGAAGTCTTTTTCTCTATCTAACTAATTGACACCCCATCTCTGGTTTGGTATTCTTGCCACCATCATTACTGTTACGTTGCCCCCTGGTGATGACAATAATGATTGATAATAGTAGCAATAATTATTAGATGAAGTAATAATATAATGCTTTTAAAGTTAAGTTGAAATCATTACATGATTATCCTTTTTCAAATTAAATCATCTATTTTACTTCTGAGTGTTGAGACACTCTCACGGTTTGTGACACTTACAAATATATTTTGATTAATTTGATCATATTTTAGCTTTAAATTACACATATATTTATAATTATAAAAATTAATTTTGTTGTAAATCATATGAACTTTCAAATAATTTTAATTTTTCATACACACACATACATATATAAATAATAAAATTTTTAGGTCAAACAAGTCAACTTAACCCGAAAAAATTTATAAATGTTAATTAGGTACATAGGGAGTTAATTAAGAACGAAGAGCAGGCTAACGATTATTAATCCTCTATTACATTCTAATATATATATATATATGTATATATAAGCCACAAAAAATAAAGCGCTGTAGAACACTGTTATTATGATATCTTATATGGATTAATAATCGAAAAGCACATGAATTTATAAGTTTAGGACTTTAGGCTAATCCTGTGAGGCGTCTACAGATAAAATACACTATCAACATTGACCTTAAAAAAAGGACTCAGAACTCTCGTGGGTTCATGCGCATAAAATATATCTCACCGTGATTTCATTATCTTTAGGTCCTAGGTCCAAGTTTCTTATTAGTCAATTTGACTGAATTCCATTTTCATTGATTGTAATTTCAATGAATGTAGGTTCTTTACACATTAATTACGATTATAATTATACCACCTTATCTTCGGATCTATTTTCCAACGCCAGAACAGGCTTTATTTGCTATCTACGTTTTCATATAACTAAACTTATTTTATATTCCAGAAAAAGTATTTTCTGTTTTGAGATACTTGTTATTTTCTTTGAAAAAATTCATTCAGTAATAAATGGTAAAGATTCTAAATTTCTAATTAAAAATATTTAAAAGTAATTAAAGAATATTTCTTTAACTCAAGAGTTGATTCTTTATATGTCTAAAATCTTTACACCATTTATGTAAAAATTAAAATCTTGAATGTAACTATCTATTTGAAATGGGGGACTTCTACTTAAAAGTTACAATCTACTTTTTTGGGATGGAGTGAGGGAGCATATGGCACCTGAACTGAGAGTTCACCTTGAGATACTGTGTCATTTGAAAAATTAAAAAAGAGCAAAATCTTGAATCTCCCAAACTACTACTTTCATTGTTTATCTGTCAAACATCTTCTATTATCTCCTCCAATCCAACCCTACAGCTTGAAAGTTCCTGGCTACCTCTCTTGGGCTTTCTTTCTCTCTTCTGTCTTCTGTCTTCTCTGTTCTCTCTTCTCCCATTTCCATTTTTCTCCCAGTTGCAATTATCCCTAAAATGTCTCCTAAAAATTAGACATTTGCCCACAGAAAATTACTCATGTTGTCAAATCTTAAACTTTTTGAGCCATTTCTTGGTTTTAATTTAACAAATTAAACCTTTTTTGTGCAACCCCAAAATGCCAAAATCTGAGAAGATTGCTAATGATGCAGCTGCCAAGATGCTTAGAAGTGACCCATATGAGGTTCTTGGAGTCCCCAAGAACTCCACAGATCAAGAAATCAAAACCGCTTATCGGAAGATGGCTCTGAAGTATGTTCATCATTCCTTGTGTTGTTTAAGGTTTATGAGTTTTGTAATTTATTTTGGCATTTAATTGAGGAATTGCCTATATGGGTATTAATTAGTAGTATAAAGTTGTTACCTTCATGTATCTCTGAAGTTTAACGGCATTGGTATAAGTGCTTCATATTGTTTCTCTAGCAAGAAGACTAAAATCTTTTGGAAAATATCTCGAACATTTCGTATAGAATGAACTAATTACTATCTAGAAAATTAAGAAGGAAAAAAAGAAAAAGACAGATACTCAAATGAGGAATAGGAAGCTGAATGTATATGTCAACGTTCAACAATATGTAATCATAGTTATGTAGCATTTTTACTCGTGTATAGGAGTTCTTTAAGGTATCTGCATTTGGAGTTGACTAAATTTGTAAAGTGGGGGTCTTACCATACTTCTCTTTCACTTTCCTTTTCTTCATGGGCCATTAGGGATAATTGAGTGGAAGATTGTGCTGTTTCTACTTCCAAGTGGTGGAACATTTTAACAGTGGGAACTTTAAGTTTTCTGTCTCACTAATTTAAGTAAAGTCTGTTGTAATCAAATTCGAAAGTTTCAGCATGTTCTGATCAACTTCATTATTTATATAACAACATATAAATATGAAGTCATGTTCTGCTTCCGAGTTTCATGGGGTAGATTTTTTGTTTAGGAGGTTGAATAACAACATTAGACTAGATTCTTCTTCTCTTACGTAGTTTGTGTGCAACACACATTTTGTCAATATATTATTATCCATGTTTTGCTGCTGCCTCTCTTAACAAGCAGATAATGTTTCTAGCAATATTCTTGTACTAATTTTAGGTACCATCCTGACAAGAATGCAAATGACCCTAAGGCAGCTGAGATGTTTAAGGAGGTCACTTTTTCTTATAGTATTTTGTCAGATCCAGATAAACGGCATCAGTTTGACACTGCTGGTTTTGAGGTAGGACCTATCTAGATTTGGTCACCTTTTTTTCGAGGGAAAAAAACTATTATAAAGAATAGTGTTACTGAACACTTAATTTTCGACGTCCCAGGCTGTTGAATCTGATAGCCAAGAATTGGAGCTGGATCTTTCTAGTTTGGGAGCTGTTAATACCATTTTTGCTGCTCTTTTCAGGTGATTTGTTATCAGAATTATCATTCAATTTTCACTACTAATGATGTCTTTCTGCATTTGCTGTTGGTAGGTTCTCTTCTCTATTCTCCTCTTTTGCTGAAACCATATATTCAAAACTATTTTATCACAATGTTGTAATGTTATTTCTTTTATGTTCAATATGCAGTAAACTCGGTGTCCCAATTAAAACCACAGTCTCAGCCAGTGTCTTGGAGGAGGCACTGAATGGTATGGTGTCTCCTCGTCCACTACCTCTCGGACAACCTGTGTTCGGAAAGGTAAGGAATTGTCCTCTTGAAAATTTAATTGCACCGAATAAGGTCTGTTGATTTAGATAAATTTCCATTTCTTCAGGTTGAAAAGCAATGTGCTCACTTCTATTCGGTTACAATAACAGAAAATGAAGCAGAGGCAGGGCTAGTGTGTCGAGTCCAATCAGCAGATAAAAGCAAATTCAAGGTTTCAACATAATTATTATGTTCTGTACTGTGTGCTGCATTTTAGCTTCGCCTTTTATGGTTTCGATATGGGCTTATTGACTCATGTAATGTTGTGTGTTATTTTGAAATAAATGTAAAGCTGCTGAATTGAGCAAATTAGCTGTTGTCTCCATATCTTGCAAGGTGTTGGACAAGACCGGTAACTTCTGTCTTTAAACTGGAGGATTAGTGCCACGGATATTAAACATATCTTGAGGAAGAGAGAATTATATTAGCTCGTTTTGACTGTTGTAATGATATGTTCTTGCTGGTAGAACCAATAATTTTTGGAAAGAATGATCTTTTCTCTGCTTGTCTTTCCATTATTTTAGTTTTTTGAATTTAAAATCAGTGTGGTTCAAATGTGGGATTCATTTGCATTCAGCATATTCTTTTGTGAAACTGCCTGACCTTTAAGACACAAGCTTTCATGGTTATAGCCTTTTTAAGGGATGGTCAATTTGATTGAAGAGTACTTAATTTTCAGCTGATGTGCATTACATTTTTAGGAGCTGGTCATGCTTTAACATATCCTTCTATTTACATCAAAGTAAAAGTTAAATGTCAAGTTTCTAGTAGCATCTTTCTTGGTTTTAGTTTAATATAAAAGTAAAATTTCCTTTTGTGGAATTGTCTCAAATTAAAATAGCACATTGAAGTTAATTACTGTTTTGCCACTACAACCATCCAAACTAAAAGAAATGTGAAGAAATTGGGTCATAATTTAGTTCTTCTTGATAGTCGAATTTTTAAAATTACTGCAGTAAACTGCAATCCCATTTAATCAAAATCTAGGAAGAAGGGATTCTTCTGTTACCTACCGAACTGTCGAAGGGATTCTTGGGAATTCATGATTCTTTGGGATTCTTAGCTATTCTTCATCGATGGCATAATAGCAATTTATTTATATTTTACCAGGATAAATAACTTATTACTTAATGTGTGTGCTCTAATAGTAACATATTAGATTAATTATATACGTGTATGTAATATATGTGGATATGTTTGCATACGTATAAGTATTACTTTCAATTAATTGCATACATTTTTTGAATCCCCAAATCACGATTTTTAAAAAAAATTCTGAATCATCGAATCCCCGCATGATGAACCCGAATCCATGCTTCTTTGATCAAAATTAATGCTAACCAGCATATTTAGCCAGTCAGCCCATAATAATTTTACTAATGAGCATCGTGTTTGTGCAGCTATTATACTTTGATCAGGAGGGAAATACTGGTTTAAGCCTCGCTTTGCAGGTAGAGTTAATTCTCATATTGCCAGTATTGAACTTTAGTTCTATTCTGTAAATGGGCTTCATGACGAATTTCTGTAAATTATTGCATCTTGTAGCAAAATAATTATTGTGCCTTGATGCAAATTGCAGTATATTAGTTTTTGGCTGGCTAATAACTCTATGAGTACTTCAATTTGCAAAATGCCTTGGAACTTTTTGCTGTGTTTACTCTACGCAAGACATCTTTTTGTGCAGGAGGACTGCACAAAAACAGGAAAGGTTACATCTGCTGGAATGTATTTTCTTGGTTTCCCTACTTATCGCTTCGATCAAACATTAAACTCGGTGAGTAATTTCTTAATCATAAAGTTGGTCTAATACTAGTCTCATTCTTCTTTTCACTTATCATCTGCCTTTATCTTTCTTATTGCGTTGGAACCAGACAGCAGCTACTAAAGAACCTGATACTGCCTTTTTTAAGAAACTGGTTGGTTTTCAGCCATGTGAGATAACTGAACTAAAAGCTGGAACTCATGTATTCGCCGTTTATGGTAAAAGTTTCTGATATTCTGCTTAGGGATCGTTGTATCTTTTACTTATATCCATGTTAATGGATTCAAATGACACCTCCTATTACTTTTGTGAATTATGTTTGTAGGTGACAATTTTTTCAAAAGTGCTAGCTACACAATTGAAGTTCTTTGTGCCACGCCTTTTGCAGAAGAAAAGGGAAACCTTAGAGCTTTAGAAGCTCAAGTATTGTCAAAAAGGGTTGACATATCTAAGTTCGAAGTTGAATACAGAGAGGTCTATACTTTTTAACTAGCCAAATATTATCCGTGAAATTATGGTCTTGCTCATTCTGGATCTTGTATGTTTGCAGGTATTATCACAATTTACGGAGATGACGAGTAGATATGCACAAGAAATGCAGTCTGTGAGTTCACTTAAATACTCCACATGGAGCTTCATTATAAACAAACATGATTCACTATCAATCTATGAGAGTCGAGCTGAACTTTTGTTGAACTCATAATATCGATTAAAATATGCAGATCGACAAGCTTCTTAAGCAAAGACGCGATATACAGGCATCCTATACAGTAGCTCCAGCGGTGAAGCATGGTAGTAGTAGAAACAGGAACATGGGAGTATCTAAGGAAGCCAGAGAAGATGGGCATGGAAGAGAAAAGAAGCCCTCTACAAGAGACATACTCAGGAAAAAGAAATGGTATAACATTCACTTAAAGGTGGACAAGAGAAAACCTTGTTAAGTAGGTAAATTCTTGTAATCCACTTATTTTACTAAAATGTTCTTTACTTCAGAATATCGTCTCCATCGAAATATTGGTGAGCTTGATCTGTTCCATCTTTGGTAAAGCATGTCGCTAGCTGCATCTAATGTATTTTATCACTGTAGGTGAAGATTTGAATATAGGACCTAGTGGTACGGATTAAGAAAAAGTGCAAAGTTCTGCAACTAGAGTGGAGTTCAAAATTCTTCTCTTTTTATTTTGTTTTTACCTTGTATTTGAATTCTAAGCATCACATTGTAAATAGACAAATGATTCATGATGTTTTTTTGAATCGATCTTTGGTGTTTCTGAGTTGATTAGTGTCACTTTTTGAAAATCTTTAAAGATGGATTATGCCACTACTCAAATTTCAAATGAAAAGAAAATACTACATCCATTCCAAAATTACCACAATTACATGGCATTTCTAATGTTCATCAAACAATTTCAATTTCTTGAAATCCTGCAGATAATAAACCTGAAAACTACAACTACATTATGATTTCACTGATAGCAAAAAAGGGGCTTATTACCACAACTACATTGTACCATTAGGGCTACATTTTGTAGAACTTATATGGCACACGAAAATACACTCTTGCCCTTAAAGTAATGATCAATAAAACACAAGCCAAATGACCATAAAAGCATAGCATACTTGAACCAACACATACAAAAAGATGAAAGGAAAGAAGCCAAAAAAAGGAATTTTTTTTTCAACTCTTAAGTCCTTTCCTTGAAAATCATAAAAGAAACAAATGAAGCCGCGGTCGCGACGAATATGGATGGGAAAGCAGTGAAGGTGCTCCCAGATTTTTCAGGGGCAGGGGCAGGGGAAGAGTCGGGGCTCATTCCTGGCATTCCTGGCATATCCATGGCGCTAGCTGCAACCATAATTATGAAAAAACAAGTAACAAAAGCTGTACCTGAGAACCCAAAAGCCATATCTCTAATGCAAGTTGGATAGATGGTATTTGAATGTGCAAGATTAGTAGTTGATGGTTTTATATTTGCATTGCAATATTTACAAGCTATATATATAGAGAGAATGATGGTAGACTAAAGAATGTATGATCTGTTGATAGCTACACAATTAGATACTTGATAATTTCTTGTTTGATGTCGTTAATATCAATTGTTTTGGATGCTTATTTCATTGTAGTGTCCAATGATTTATATAAAGTTTGTCTTCATATTCCCTAATGCTGTAATATTGCTGAAAAACCAAAGATTGGCTTGTTTTATTTGAGTATTGTGATCTTGTGGCAAAAGTAAAGAATAAAAATTAGTAGAGTGATACATTCATTACTATTATCTGAATTGCCACACTTTTATAAAACTTGTTTGAAGTGTATTTGGGAACATATTGAGTCGAAAGTAGAATTTCTAAAATGCGATTTATACTTTTTTACTCCCTAAAACGAGCATTTAGTTAGCAAAATAGATAAGAGCGAAAATTATATACTATTTCCATAATTAAAATAGTATCTTAAGTACATTAAAAAAATTATTTCTATCAATTGTCTCAAACTACACATTTTATCCTCACTTTTTTTTCCTATACTTTTCGTTCATCAATTTTTTTGTGTCACTCTCTCTCCTCTCTTTAATATGTATATTTGAGTATATTTCAAACACATTTTTTAAGATAGAGGGACTATTGTTTATTATATAGTATATATGAAATTGTAAAATTCAACTATAATGTAAATTCACGAAAATCAATATTACAAACTACTCAAAAATGTGATACTAAATTAATAATTTAAAGACTAAAAAAATTTACATAATAATTTAACTTTTTAAAATTTGTAATTGTAATATAAAAGAATAAATTATAATCTTTTTTTTACTTCGTTCTGCCTATCTACCTCGACAAGCTTACCTGCTCGCCTTCGATTGGATTTCTCCATATCTATTGCATGTGATTGAAAAAGCAACTATTTATGTTGGGCCTATTTGTGAATTGAGTCCATAATCACACATAGGCCCAAATAAATAAATTTTCGTAACAAACCCGAACCCAGCCCATGAGCATTCAGTAAGCAGCTTCTTTCTATCTCCTCTTCTTCCTCCGAGAGCTGAGCTTTCCTCAGAAGTCAGAACTGCCGTCTTTCGTTTTCTCGAGCTTCATTTCACACACAAAAAGCACACATTTCTACATGGCCTCTACTTCTACTCTCTCTCTCTGCTCGAATCCCAAGGTATTCTTCTTCCTCCCGTCTCTCTCTCTGTATCTCACTACTATGCTATAGAAATCCTAAATTTATGACCTTTTTTTTTTTTTCCTGAATTTCAGATTTCTCCGCTGGAAAATCGGGGAAAGCACGTTCTACGCCGTGATTTTCTGAAAAGTTCCGCAAATTACTGTGAGCAGAGATGGCTGTTTCATACGAATTGTTGCATCAATAGAAGAAGATGTGGATGCTTACTCTTTCAAAGTTTTGCTATTAGAGCTGCCACTGCTTCTTCTTCGGGCCGGCCGGCGAGGGGGGGTCGGAAGGTTTTTAGTCAATCTCAATCGATAGCTCCTTCTCCGGCTGTTGCAGCTAAAGAGATTGCTTCTTATATTGTTCCGGCTGGCACATTTGTCGTTGTCACGTTTGGTATGGTTCAGTCTATTTGTTAGTTTTGTATTGGATTGTTTGTAAAGTTTCTCTATTTGTGAAATGTTGTAGGTGTAGTTATGTAGATAAGCAGCTAGCGCCCAATGTATATAGATAAACTAATTTCAATAGCTTTTGTTGTCCTTAAGACAGTTGGGTACAGTTGAACCGATGAGAGTGGTAATCCTTTTTATGTTTCAAAAATCAATGTACTATGCATTATATAATTTCTTATGGAAGTTTTGAAATTTGATTCTCTCTATGGGTAACTAATTTTATGTATTCAGCTGACAGTTTTGTGGAAATTAGTCGAGAAGGTACTTATGCCTAAATCGCCAAAGGATTCATCAAAGGTTTCATCAAAGGAAGATAAACCTAATACTCAAGGAATGAAATGGTCTTTTGCCCCTGGTACAAATCTGTTACCCGGATTTGGTGCAAAGGTTGAAAGGGAGTCCAAGCAGAGGCTTAATGAGTTTGCCAAGGAACTAAGATCGTTTGGAATAGTTGACATGTCAGGTAATGGAGAAATGAATTACCAACTGATCTGAGATGCAGCAGATGCTGCATTAACACATGTTTTTTACCTGGTAATTAACTTGCAGATTGTCTGCCATATTTTTTTCCCTATAAATTCCTAAAAGGTTCTTTTGCTCAAACTTCAGCTGTTGAATGTTGGTGCTATAAAGTTAGCACTTTGTGAACTTCAACCTGTTTAATGTTGGTACTTGGAAGTTTACCTTTTGTTGAAAGTTAATTATAATCTGAAATGTATCTAGACTGGATTATATCTGAAATTATTTTCCTTTCCTTGAACAAACTTCGTAAAGATGAGTACATGAATGTCATGATTGATATGAACCTTTTGTGATTTTATTTCCTTGGAACCCTAATTATCATGAAATTTGTATCTTTCAACAGTCGGTTGGATTGATCATAGTAGAAGGTTTTGGCAGGTCGCAACTTTGGAGACGAAGGCTTGTTTTTCCTTGCTGAGAGCTTAGCCTACAATCAGGTTGAACTTTCTTATAGAAGCCGTGCCATATAAAAACAAATACGTATAGAATTTTTAGTTTGAGTAAGAAGCAACAAGTGTGGGTAATCACACTTCATAATGTATTGTCATATGTACACCAAACATATATTTCCTTCCAGTGTACCTCTTTTAGATATGTTAGGCATTTAGGCCGTGGATGCAAGTTTGCCCTGTAGCCCTGTGCAAATGTACTATGCTAATTCCTCTGTTGTTATTTAGACTTTAGAAGAAGTTGATTTTTCAGCCAATGGAATAACTGGTGAGGGACTGAAAGCATTTGATGGTGTCCTGCAATCAAACATTGTACTCAAGACTCTTAATCTTTCTGGAAACCCTGTTGGAGATGAAGGAGCAAAGGTATGCTTACTGTTATGTAGCATTAATGGTTTTTTTGCGGGAATTTAGATTGCCTTTTTAGATAGACTAGTTAATATTTTCAGTTATCGGGGAGGTATCTAGTGATATTTCATTGTTACATTCATGTCCATTAGGTAATTTTTCTCACCTTGGATAGTAGTGATTTTGATGGTTGGGAGATTTTTCAATTGTTCTTCAGGTTGGTGTTACTCATGAATCATGGATAATATTTTCCATTTGTTGAGTGGTTGAGACATGATGATTTCCTGATAGAAGTCATTCCCTTCTCTGGATATCTTTATTTTTGAAAGGACAACAAAGTGCAATAATTTTCTACATTCAGTTTCTATGCGTTTCACCAACAAAGAATTCATCCTTAAAGATTTCCAAGCCCTCATACCCTGTTACATAATTCTTTCTCTGTTCTTGAGTGATCTATCCCAAATTTATAATTTTCTGTTTGTGCCGTGTTAGTAGTTTTTAGTTATTATTTATTTTAAGTTTGTTACTTGTCATATTTCATGGGACTAATGCCTGTCAATAAACCATTAGTGGTGGTTACACTTTTAGTTATAGTACCTTTGTTGCAAGAGCCATGCAGACTATGCATAATTCTCTTTTTTTTATCGTATATAGGAGATTACCATGGTTATCTTTAATGAACTAGCTTTCTGATTCTATCATGTTTTTGTTTAAGACCTTATCTTTGAATTTTATTTTCCATCTGTTATGATATAAATTTCTGTTTATGTTGGTGTTTCACGTTTGTAGCTACTTGTGTTTGTGATATTTTCTTATTCGCAGTATTTGTGTGACATACTAGTGGATAATTCTGGTATCCAGAAGCTTCAGCTCAACAGTACTGGGCTAGGAGACGAGGTTATGTTTCACTTACTACCAGAAAAAATCCTGCAGATTATGTTCATGTGATCATGCCAACTTTTACAACACTTAATTCGTCAATTTTATGCTTAAATATTTCCTCTTCTGCACAGGGAGCAAAGGCTATTGCTGAGATGTTGAAAAGAAATTCAAGCTTGCGGATTCTTGAACTCAGTAACAATTTGATTGATTATTCCGTATGCAGTTAAATTGGCTATTTTGATATACAGCTTGTATGAGAATTTGTATAGTGCATAATCAAATTCTAATCTTGTTTTCATTTTGGTTATGGAAGTAGGGATTTTCAGGTCTTGCTGGGTCACTTCTTGAGAATAAAACTTTACAAACAGTATACCTTAAGTGAGTAAAAGAAATTCAGTATTTATTTGTCAATGATAATTGGTTCAAATGTTCAAATCAATTAATGTACAATAAAATTGACATGTAACATTTTTTGTTCCTTGCTAATATATCAAAATAGTGGAAACTACGGTGGTGCTTTGGGGGCTGCTGCTCTAGCTAAAGGGCTTGAAGGGAACAAGTCATTAAGGGTATATCTCTCTTTTGTCTGTTACATCTATCCTTTTATTTTACATTCTGAAATGTCAGTTTCTTTGTAGTCTCTTGTGTTATATGGTATTTGACCATAGTGTTGTTTCAAATCTATTGCCTATGATATATATAATTGCATGTGTTCACCATGAGCCTAAAAGCGATGATTGATTGAGTTTTTTAAGTTCTTAGGCCATAATTTTGTCCATAATCCTTTTTTCAGATTTCAATCAGTTTTCCTGTTAATAAAACAAGTTTTTTTGGAAAGTTGCAATATGATGGAAGAAAGAAATGGGCAGTAGTTTTGCTAGATAAAATTTGCAGATAGATCTTTAGTATCTGCATCCTAAGTTGTTTGTATTGCTAATATTACAAACAATTTTCAGGAACTTTATTTGAGTGGAAACTCAATGGGGGATGAAGGTGTTCGTGCTTTAATGTCTGGCTTATTTTTGCATAAAGGTTTTTGCTTTTGTTGTAACAATTGCAATTCAAGTTTGAGCATTTTTATGTTTTTTTCATCAGATTCTGTATTATCTAACTAGCTGCTCTACAGGGAAACTTACAGCTTTAGATATTAGTAACAATGCAATAAGCGCAAAAGGTGCTCATCACGTGGCTGAATTTATCAAGAGAAGCAAAAGCTTATATTGGATAAATCTTTACATGAATGACATAGGAGATGAGGTACAGTATCTCCTATTAACATCTTAATTTGAAGTGAAGTAGTTATTTGGTTATCAGATAATTTAGATTTTTAAAATTTATTTTGGAAAAGAATAAAAAAGGGGAAGTGACCACGTTTGTTTTACTCAGTTAGATTTGAAATGAAACTCTTGTTCTTAGTTATGTTTCCCTATGCGGCTGCTTATTTTCTGTACAAGTTATAGAAAGCATTGGAAACCAACGTCAATTATATAAAATGTGGGGTTATGCTTTATCTTTCATGTCTATGTATTGCTTATGTTAGAACACATTTTAGTCATGGGTCATGGCAGACCTACCAAGAAGACTAACTTTGGGATTGAACCTGGACCTCTGTTCAAACACTGAACTCTTATTTTTCTGGTGTCATTGTTCATTCCCTCTCTAACTCCTGGAATGTATCAGGGTGCTGGGAAAATAGCAGAGGCTTTGAAGGAGAATCGCACAATAACAAGCATAGATTTGGTGAGAATGTATTGCTTTTTTGTATCCATCCTCACTGACAGAGCTCACCATATAGACAAATCCTTTTTGACTAGATGGATTGTGAATTTACGACAGGGGGGAAATGACATCCATGCCAAGGGAATTGAGGACATAGCCCGAGTTCTGAAAGATAATACTCTGATCACATCTGTGAGTCTTTTCTCCTTGTTTACTTCTGTTGTACTTCCTTTTTGTTTGTCTTGAATTTTGGAAAACATAATCTCTGATAATACTCTGATCTCTCTTTCTCACAGTTGGAACTTGGTTATAATCCTATGGGACCTGATGGAGCAAAGGCTTTAGCTGATGTTCTCAAGTTTCATGGAAATGTAAAAATCCTTATGCTTGGTTGGTGTCAGGTAATCTACATATTTAAATTGCATGTAACCTTCCACAAAGTTATTTTATCAATAATGTTTATGTGAATATCTTGCAGATAGGACCAAAGGGTGCAGAGTATATTGCAGATATGTTGAAGTACAATAATACCATATCAAGTTTGGATCTACGAGCCAATGGACTTAGAGATGATGTCTGTTTCTCTTACTTTTGAGGAAATTCTTTCCTAAATATCTGTTTCTTTTTCTTTAATTACCAATTTTTATTGCAGGGTGTCATCTGCCTAGCTCGTAGCCTGAAGGTGGTTAATGAAGCTTTGGTTTCACTCAATTTAGGCTTCAATGAAATTAGAGTATGAAATCCCTTCTATTTGTACCCAAAGAGATAAAAAGAGAAAAAACATTTCCTTCCTTGGTAACTTTCTGACACTAACTTCATTCTTTCTCCACATAACTATGGGTGGGATGCAGGATGAAGGAGCTTTTTCCATTTCTCAAGCACTAAAAGCAAATGAAGATGTGAGACTCACATCTCTGAATCTTGCCAGCAACTTCCTTACCAAATTGGGGCAGGTAAATTACTCTGAGTTCTTCAAGTAGTCTTATACTGTGATTTGGTATTCTTTCGTTACTCCATAGCTATAACTAAGATTAACTCTGAGATCATGCAGAGTGCAATAACAGATGCAAGGGACCATGTGTACGAAATGAATGAAAAGGAACTGGACGTTTTCTTCTAAGTGAATTCAGTTGGAAAGTGGAGACATTATGTTATAATTGGCCATTTTGGCTGAATTTTCTCCCAAGGATGCAGTGGGTAAAAGGTCAATCCTCGTTGCTTGTGTAATATATAAAGGTAAAATTTCACTTGTCTCCCTCTATATTTTGGTCAATTTTCAATGTCATCAGTATTCTTTTTTTTCTTCAGTTGATTTAGTTCTCCATGTTTTATTTGACTAATACTTAAATCCTTCTATCCTATTTTGATGAAAAAAATAGTAACATGTTATTCATGTAAAGAGATAATTTCGTTATTTCGTAAGTATTTTTACAAAAATATTAAATCTATATAAGACAATAACTATGCAATTCACATAGTTTTCTTTTGACATTAAGTAAATAATTTTAAATTTTAAATAAAGTATTATATTAACATTTTTTAATAATTAAAAGAAAAAATAATCAAAAAGGAAAGAAATTAATAATTATTAATAATAATTACATAAACAAGATTTAGTTTATTTATATTGTTTATGTAATTAACGAAAATATTACTAATTATTAATTTCTTTCTGTTTTACTTATTGTTTCTTATAATTATTAAAAAAAATTCTAAATATAATATTTTATTTTAAAATTAAAAATTTATACTTAATGTTAAAGAAAAGTTATGTTAATTGCATATTTGTTATCTTATATGGATTTAATATTTTTATGAGAATACTTGATAAATGATGAAATTACTCTCATGCATGAACAAAATTGTATGAGAATAAAATATGATGAGGAGTTAAATGTAATAAGAAAAACTAAATTGACGGGAAAAAAATGAATGAACATTGACCTAAAGACAGAAATAGAAGTGAAGTTTTGCCTAAAAGGAATTCCGTACACAAACATATGTTCATTAGCAAAGTTCTAGCTATCGTAATTAACAAGATAAATGTGATACAATGCAGATTCTTTTCAATGTACCAGGAT
The DNA here is from genome assembly GCA_014636745.2 of Centella asiatica. Lineage (NCBI taxonomy): Eukaryota > Viridiplantae > Streptophyta > Magnoliopsida > Apiales > Apiaceae > Centella > Centella asiatica. Next base: position 1,790,171 of record CM025781.1, on the reverse strand, counting down.
ACGGAGATGATATGATTTAAGAGTCACCGCCTTCTAAACGAGTGGACTGTATGCATGTGTTTATATTTGACACAATGATGAACTTTCAGAGGATTATTCTCATCGTATAAATATTCTCCATCAATGGCCCCCTTTTTTACATTTTTAATAATTATAAGATTTAATCAGCACCCATAAACGGCGGAGTTCTCGTGGAAATTTTGGCATAGAGATGTACTAGTAGTTGATAAGATCAATATTGAGAAGAAATTTTATGATTTATCTGATGTTTTTGGGAGGATATTGATATACTTATTCAATTAGGATGTTTTTGATTGAAATTTATTTATTCTCAACGTTATTGGAATTATTCAGTTTCTGAGCCAACAATTTTTGTACCTCTCATTAAACATCTCTTTCAGGAACCAGGGGTGATATTAAATAACGTTTTTTAGCAACACTTTGGAAATTTGATATCGGTTGTATTGATATAAGATATGCATAATTTCGTGGATCCTAGCGGTACTTGCATTGATGCACTTAAAATAATGTTGTTCCTAACTGATGTGACAGGTTAATTTGATACATGTTCCCAACTCCAATTTATTTTATAAACCGGTTCGATGATTACCAACAGGAAATGCTTATATGGGTGTAGTGGGTAGATGCTAAAAATAAATAGTATCAAGATCAGGTAAGTAATATTGCATTTGAACAGAATGAATGGAATGAAAAGAAAATTATTAAAAATTAAAAAAAATTTAGTAAAAAGTAGTAGTGAATGGAATGAAAAGAAAATTATTAAAAATTAGAAGAAATTTAGTAAAAAATAGTAGTGAAATGAGTGATAAGGGGGAATGAAAGAAAAAATCATAATGAAAAAGATGAATGAATTATTTCTCTTTACATATGTAATGAATATGAGAATATGGGAGAAATGATTCATTTTACGACCATCATCATATATCATAAAATTTTGTAACATACCATAATAATTAAACATGAATTAAATTCTTTCCATCTTGGTTTATTCTCTCTATCCAAACGGCGGTCTAAGTACATGCTCTTTCTTGCCCTACAGCTCACAATGAGCTAGCTAGCTCTAGGTGAGACTGAGCAGATAGCAAATGAGTTGGAGCCTGGGGTCCTCTACCATCATCATCATCGTCATCCAATACTCTTCTTATCTCTGAGCGTCCTTGAATTTCTTTTCCTTTTCTTTAAAATAAATCAACATCAAAATTATCTTTATTCAAAGTTAATACAAGTTGAGGTCGAAACAAAAAGGCCAAAAGATACAAATAAATTAAATAAAAACTTAATTGAGAGAAAAACAATGATTTCTTGATAGGGAAAAAAAAGAAGGAAATTCATGTCCAATATCCACACACCTTCAATGCATGTAGTTTTTTTCTCTCTTTTTTCGGTAAGAGATGTGTGTAGCATGTAGCTTCTGACACTTTGAACCCTCGTATATTTCGAAAGAAGACGAAAAGTGATGGTAATTATTTTGATTTCAAACAATGTCAAATAAACAAAATTCTTGGTCACATTTTCAATCATGTACCACGCATTTCCGGTAAACATATTGACATACATAATAACATCGTTACCTAATACTGAATCCTTACCTACATGATCCAACTGGATCATAGCTGGCCTGCCATCCATACATTGTACTGGTTCTACTTATTTAGATTTCAGTGTCTGTACACTTTGGGGGTGGCGTCACACTTGTCCTTGTAGTCTTGTAATAAATGAATTACGGACTTTGTGTGGTTGTGCATGTGTTTGTGTGTATTCTATGTTTTGCTTCGCACTCCAATATATATTCCAATAAAAATTATAACAGAAAATTTAAAATGTCAATTTTTATAATGGTACGTGTCGTAATACCAAACAATTTTGTTTTAACATTTCCATAAAAGTTTGCGTTTTACCTTTTTACTCCCGTACATGAACTATACTTTACTGAATTACTGTTCAAGAATAAAATTGCACTGCACTACTACTGCCTCGAGACAATATTTTACAAACAACTCCACTCTAATCCGTTATTCACCAAAAGGAAAAAGAGATAAAAACATCTCCACTCCGATCCAGTGGACCATTACCGCTATTATTATTATATCTGTGTCTTGCTTTGTTGTTCTACTCACAGAACTTGAAAGACACGTGGCCCTTTTTGAGAAAATAGAGCACGCATATGTTTGTATGTATATATACATATATCTTCCCATTACTGCTTTTGGTTGTATGTCCGAGAAAAATACGAGACGAGGAACACGACACAAGGCGTTATTACTCACTGAATCCGTACATACACACAGACTACCGCCTCCATCCCTATTCAATTATTAAAATCAAAATGGAAGTAAATTATATATTGTTCTACAAATAAATTTCTAAGATATGATATTTAACGTCTTAATTATTTACATGCGGTCTTAATTTAATATACATGTACAATAATTATATTTTTACATCTATACAAGAAGTTCAATAATAAACTACTCAAAATATTTAATTTCATCCATAGAAAACACAAACTCTTTTTTTTTGCTCTAAGACTATCAAATTATAAGAAAACATTTTTTTCTTCGTTTTTTCTAAATATAACGTACCTCTCCACACGGGGTTCGCCTATAAAATGGACTAGGAATCCCACTCTATCATAAGCCACAACTCTAGTACTCTTCAGAATAATAGTAATTGAGTGTTTAGAATTGAACTCACTCTCTCTCTCTCTCTCTCTCTCTCTCTCAGCAAGCACACAGGGCAAGCAGCAGCAATGGCCTTTCGGTTTTTCCTTCTTGTAGCACTTTTGTTCTTCTGTGTTCTCCAGGTAACTAAACAAGAAGTTACATACACTCCCCGGACAAAGTTTTTTAACACATAATCAATTACTCCGTAAATTATATATGTGTGTGTGTGTGTGTGTGTGTGTGTGTGTGTGTGTGTGTCTGTGTGTGTGTGTGTGTGTGTGTTTGTGCGCTTGCGCGCATGTGTGCATATGTAGTAATGTTGCCCTTGAACCAGGTTCCATCTGATGCTGAGAATAACCAAGACCCTGAACTCCAGGTTGGCCTATTCATCATCCTCACCATATGTTTTAGCTGCTGCTGCTTCTTCTTATTCTAAATATACATAGTATATATATAATATTATAATCTCTCTGTGCTTGATTTACTGTTTTTATGACTCTAAACAAAATTTTAAAGACAACATCCATACATACATATACATGGTATGCATATCTTGCAGTATGTCAAAGCATTATGAAGTTTTTATTGTAAAATCTACAATACCCAGAAAACTAAAAGGACTGATGGTCAAAGATAATATAGTATAGTTTAATTCTCTAACTCAAAAACCCACGTTTTACCATAGTTTCATGAATTTATTGAACTTGATTCTTTCAGGTGGTGAAAGGAGCTAACAGGAGGCTCTTTACTTTTGTAGGTTAGTGTTGCTTGTAGTTTCAAACACACACACACACACACACAGAGTGCCAGAAAATTGTAAATTGAACATACAGTAGTAATTAATTTGGGGATGTATGCAGACTGTGAAGGACTGTGCAAAGTGAGGTGCAGTAAACACTCGAGGCCAAACGTGTGCAGCAGGGCCTGCGGGACTTGCTGTGTGAGGTGCAAGTGTGTGCCTCCTGGAACTTATGGAAACAGAGAGGTCTGTGGGAAGTGCTACACTGAGATGACCACTCATGAAAACAGGCTAAAGTGCCCTTAATTACTTAGTCTACTACTCCCTTAATCATCAAATGTTTTCTTGTATAAGTAACAAATGACGGTACTAGTGAGAATCTATGTTTTTTCGGACCTTCCTACCTACTTATCTATCATGTATATTACCTCAGTAGCGATCATCCTTCTGTATTTGCCATGTAACTTCGTCACTACTGTTTATGATCTCATGTATCTGTGTCTTTTTATTGCATATATTGTTCAATAAATACCAAGTTTCGTATGCATGTTTAGTTTGATTATGTTTCAGTTGGGTTCAACGCGATTATAGCTTATTTCCTGCTAAAATCAGAATGATAAATCTGAAAAGCAAAGTTTTTGAAGGAGGTGAATCCTTCTTGATGCTAATAATGATATTCATAAACAAGTTGCAGTCAATCTTAACAGACTTCTAAAACCCTCACTAACTACTTAAAAATAACTCAAATTATATAAAGCCTCCACACAAATTGTAAAGAAATTAAGCATTAACATATTTCAACTGGAAAGAAACTTCCCAAATAATCAATATTGAAGTTCTGGTGGCATGAAACCACGTCATGTGCATCATTGCATTCAATGACCAAGATATTTCACTATGTCGCAAAAACCATACGTGTCCAAAACAATCTCATTTATCTTGTTTTAGTTCTCACGTTCAGAATAAATGAACAATACTACCTGTAACGGATTACATTTACAACATTCTCCCATCTAAGCCTACTGAGAAAAGTCAACTGGACAGTAAAAAGATCCAATACGTTGCCTAACAGAACCGAGAAAGCTAATCACAAGTTTGATCGGTTGTTATCCATTAATTCATCCCTATCTATGAAACGCTCGAGCAACTCTTTTTCTTGCAGAACTAAGCAATCATCTGCTTTTCCAAACCAGCCATAACGTCGCTTGGCTATGTAGTCATAGACAGCATCTCTTAGAGGAGTTGGGACAATCATGAAAGAACTTAGGGCGGAGTAGGGCAAAGGCAAGTAAGACAAAACTTTAAGAGCAGCTGCAGCAGAAACAGAGTACAGAGCAAAATTAGGTTCAGATTTGAAGTCACATTAAAAGAAAAATTAAGCTAAGTATCCTGCATGAAATTTAGAACACAAATCTTCCACTCCCCTCTCCTTTTCTCAGATGATGCCATAGCAAACAATATTTACTGGATTATGGGATTAACAAATTCCGGGTCTCAAATTTGACATACAAAGACTAGCAAAATCATTCCTTTCTGCAAATAAATCAAATTTCCCATATCCCTCTCCCGAAGCTAGGATCAGGCTTCCTGCCAATAATGATGTCACAAAGAAAAAAGTAGCTGAGGTGGTATATACTCACATCATAAGGAAAGGAGGAAAATTGCAGGGAGAAACCTTCCCCCATCCCCGAGCCTCTCTCTCTGCCCACACCCCTCACACAACACACCAAAAAAAGAGAAAGGAGGAAAAGACCAGCCTAGGATACAGCAAACGAAGATCGCAATATTACACCTTCACCCATTAAAAAAAAGGCAGCATTTTTATTGTCAGTTAGTACTTTGGTGTGGAAATGATAGTGAGAGCAGTAGAGAGTTCTAACCGGTGGATCCTTGGTGATATGAATTTGGGCCTTCAATGAACAAGAAGCGACGAAGAACATCCTCTCGGTCAACGCCAGACACCCTCATGTAAGGTTCAGCAGCCTTAGACTGAAGGCAACAAAACTTAATTTTCCTATGCTTGTCTGCTTGGATAACCTGCTTGACACCTACAGTAAGAAACATAGCAGAACTGATCCTGAACAACCTGTGCACTTCATTGCTTATATATAATCAAAGAAAATACCAAGTGAATGATCGACTCATTCCATACTTGAAATATAACCACAGAAAATCCTCTGATAACACAGATTAAACTCACTCTCTATCTTTCCCATTGCAAAATTTCATTACAAATTTGACTACAAGGTATCTATACCAAACAAACAAAAAATAGGGTATGAGGACAACAACAATCCCACTAAAAGAGCTGCAAAATATTTTTCAGCTTACATAGTCAAATGCCTCCTAATATCCTTCCATCAACCGGAAAATTGTAGGCTAATAATTTTAATGTCACTCCAAACAGTTCTGATTTCATTAAATGTTCACAGCTACTTGGCCAATTTATTACTCACTCTCTGAAGCAAAATAACTATGATCAACCTTGTTCATCAGATTCTGGAACCTAATCTTACTCTAGAAACACCATTAACAAACAAAAATATAATTACAACCAGAACTTAGAAACAAAAAATATCAAGTGAGTACACATACGTAAACCTCAGCTAAACTAAAACGACAAAGACAATAACATCGAATCGATATGTATAAACAAGGAGTAAGCTCATGATACAGTTAAACCATTTTCCGTAAAAATAAAATAAACCTCTATGACAGAGATGACAGACGCCGTCATAAACGACGACGCGCGGCTGAAGAAGAGTAGATATCATCTCAGGCTTGGCGGTGGCCGTCGTAGCTGCCACCGCCGCAGCATCGTGCAACAGCAGATCCTCGCCGGCGATTTCAGCGGCACGACCGAAAGCTACAGCATTCGGGTGATGACGATATTGAGAAAGTCGAATAAATGAGCGACGGTGGATCACTTGCTCTAGCGTCCTCAGTGTCCGTACACTCGTCCTCGACATCATTTTTGTTCCGCTTAATTTGTTATAATTTGGAAATTTAAATTTACATTTAAACTCACTTTATTGTCCTCATTCCATTCCTTTCTTCGTCTCCAAGTCGGTGGGAACATTAGAATCATGAAAACGAACGGCGTCGATCAATTGATGGTGTAGAAGCTGACCCTAGATTAGTCTTTACAATGTACATTTTTCTGTGGGGAATAAAGTAAAATGTTTTTATAATCGTCTAAATTAGAAAGTAAATTTTGATATGATATTGACTCGAATTTACTAACTTAAAAATCGAATGATCAAGTTGTTAGAGCAGAATGGATCAACATAATGGATCACAGAATCTACTAAGAGTCAAAAGATCAAGTTGTTGCAGCAAAATGAAAAATAGAATAGATCAAATTATACATGTAAGTGACCTTTTTCCTAAGTTTAGATATTACACTTAGATGAAAATTAAATATATTGTATTTGATTTTCAAAAATAAAACGATCATAATGTTTTCTACTTACAATTTTTAAAAAAATTGGCTCTAATTTCCACGTCTTTGACACACTTGTAACAGTGGCCTTAATGGAACTAATGCTCAAGCACATTGATTAGTTTCCTTAAAGACATTTTAAGAGTTTTACAGCTAATGTTTCAGAAAAGTCGGTACAAAATTATATAAGCAAAACTTGAATGGAAGTAATGATAGTGGGTAAAACATGTTCAATTTAACGCGAAAGTTGATATTCTGCCATGTTATTTCATATCTATGTCGAACACAAGTTAATAATAGCTTAACTGATAAGGTAAATGGACAAGACCATTTTAGCACTAGCAGTTTAAAGTTAAAAAAGAAAAACAATCTCCAAAAATACTCCCCAAAATAGAAGAAATATTTGTTGTCACAAACAACATAAAACATGGGTTATAAAGATTTAGGTTCATTAGTTTGCGTTTTTCAAAGAAGTCTCATCTTCAAAAAATAGAAACACGAGCAGAAATATGGAGAGGAGAGCTCTAGAGCGCCTTAACGCAATTGCTCATTCTTTTACAAGGAGTAATATGCTCTGGCTCCCGACTCCTGAGGCTCATCTTTTAAGTTACACTGATGTTATTTGCTTGAAGACGACGTATGCCACGACACAGCATCGTACATCCGGTGATTGTTTCCATTACAAATTAGTGACAGTATTTCACAAACGATATTCTACGTCGACAGGATTTGATGTCCATGTGCCTACTCAACTGAGCTACTTGTCAACTTCCACCTGAACTTGACCATCTGCAGAAACAAACCATAGACATTTACGAAATGGATCTTGGTTGACTAGGGTATTCTGTGTGTGCGCGCGCGTGTGCGTGTGTGTGTGTGTGAGAGAGAGAGGGGTGTTATTCAATAGGATTTCAAAGTGTTACCAGCGAGAGTGAGGGCCAAGTTTGCTTGAGCATCGGCATCAGCGTTCAAGTCCTAAGGCAAACAAGAAAAAATGTTTCGACAACAAATATTAGGGATGCAGGGAAAGACCTATAGTGGGGTGCAACATAAGCATCTGAAAATTGAGTTATACAAGGGGAAAAGAAAAAAAAGAAAGTGAAAAGGAGTTGACACTATTTAAAACCTACCCTCACAACATGAGTAATCTGGAAAAAGAGAAATTTGTCCTTTAGTTTTTTAACCTCCTCATACCACCTGGAGATGTTCTGGTTTTTCACCTTCCATAGACCTTGTACCTATTCCATGAAGCACCTTTAGTTTGACTATAGCATAAGAGTAAATAAACAAAGGAAGAGGCTACCAGCATGTGTAGTTGCAATGGATTAGGAACAAACACAGAGTAGAAATAGCAATTTACAAGTATGATCCGCTAAGGAAACACAAAGTACAAACTGACTACCTGAAAAAACAAAGAAATGTTCTTCTTCTTCTGAAATCATATAGGCTATATACATGTATGACATGATGGGTAAACGTTTTACTCAATGCACAGGAAGGGAGGTCTAACAACCATCATGGTAGCTGAAGGAACTCAAATTGGCAACACTAGGTTAGTGCTATACTATAGAAAGCAATTACACCCTCAATCCAATTCCACAAGTAAAACTACCAAGAGGTAAGAAGATCAAATTTCATTATATTTAATTTGATGAGTTTTAATGTTATATTGGAATATGGCCAAGTCTGATCAAGTCTTGGTGATATAGTCCATTGAAAATTAGAGGAGAAAGTCTCTCTTCATATTGAGTGCGTTTAAAAGGGTTTATAGTGTCTTTTACACTCTATCAAACATCAATTTCTGTACCATCTTCATCATCATTTGAGATATACCATAAAAGGAAATCGTCTTACATAATGGAAATAGGAACTAAGGGAGCATCTTATTAACATACTTCTTAAATATGAACATGTGCGTGTGTCAAACTACAACTGAGTAGCCTGTTGAATAAAAGAATAGCGTGGACAAAAAAAAAGTTGATGAAAATTTACAGGCAAATCTACAACTATAATAACGGAAGCATAACAGAAAAGCAATAAGCAACACACCTGCATACAGACAAGCTTTGAATCGCCCATAACGCGAACACTTGTATATCCTTTTTCAAGTGCATATCGCATCCCCAAGATAATGGCTCGATATTCAGCTACATTATTGGTTGCTATACCCAAACCTTCACGTAATCTACAAATCTATAGAAAACAACTATCAAAGATTAACAAAAATAATGATAATATTAGAAGGACAGAAATTCAATATGATTGGCATGTTTACCAAACTTCCATCATCAGCTCGCAGAATAACTCCTGCTCCTGCTTGTCCAGGATTTCCTTTTGAAGCACCGTCAAATTCGAGAATACAAGAGGGCTACAGATAAACAGAAAGATAAGGTCTTCAAAACACCAAATTTTAGGAATTTGGGAGTTGAGAGTGCGTCAATTCAAATTCTTCTGGAGAGAATATTTCAATTCATTATTTAGCATCCTTCTCAAATAGAGAAGCTTCCCAAGAGTTCTACAATGTGTGTTCAGTAAAGGGACTGCACGTGTTTGAGATATATTGTCTAATACTTAAAGAGGACATATTATATTAAGGAAAAAGATACCCCAACACTTTCCCTGTCACCAAGGACATGAAAGAAATCAACCATGAAGAAATTTATCAAGCATCAGCACCACTACAACACTTACCCCGGCAGTTAGAGCTTCAATCTCTAGGTGATGGTCAAGCTTGACGTGCTTTCTGGAAGCATTTGAAAGAGATGTAGACCCCGGGGCTTCCTGTCAAGTCATATGCCAACAAACAAACAACAATGAAGTAAGATGACAAGTTCTGCTAGATATAAAACTCTAAAAACCCTATTCCAATTTCGAAGGATTTCATTATCAAACCTCCATATTTAGGGCATGGCATCTTTCTCTTTTTGATTTAGTCAACTAAATGGACAGAATTTTGAACTTAAAACCTTTGTGGTGCCACTACTTCTTGTACTCATATGACTCATAATCTTGATAGGGACTTGCCACATCAGATATTAGTGGGGATTTCTATAACATGACCAATCTAGATTATTCCCTCAAGTCCAAGTTAGACTTTATGCTGACATTCATCATAAAATATAACCTCGCCTACCAAAAAAAAAAAAAAAAGAACAAACCTG
>CM025781.1:1760114-1780045 GCA_014636745.2 Centella asiatica | reverse complement strand
AAAAAAAAAAAAAAAAAAAAAAAAAAAAAAAAAAAAAAAAGAAAAGAGGGCGGGGGGAGGGGGGGGGGGGGGGGGGGGGGGGGGGGGGGAAACTGAACTAAACATTTAATAGAGGATTCTGGCAAAGAACGGTTTTTAAAAGTGAACATTGTGGTAGATCTGCAATCTTAACTCCAAATACTAGATAATATAAATGTTCTCAAAGACTCAAATTAATCTCTTCTAACCCACCAACATTTAGCAATATTTAAATATCTCTGAGCAAAAATAACTTTGCAGACAACCCAACCATATTGAAAATAAAGCTTAGTTGAGTCGAGAATATGTTAAATCTATGCCTTGTATTCTTTTTCATTCCTACTTTCTAGGATAAACACACTTGCATTCATGCCATTTTGTTTCCAAACATACCCCATTTTCTGGCCCAAGCAGTTCATGCAATCTCTTCCTGGAAAGATGTTCACCAGATGCTTCACCTTTGGAAAGAGGTGGTGGCTGTAAAAGGAATGATTAACATTAAACTCCATAACAAGTCCAAAAGAACTTTAAGGATAAATAAACCTTTAATAACATAGATCACAAATTCAGCAAAATATAAAAAAATTTCTTATAGAAGATTAAGTGTGAATAGAAATGGAGCAAGCCTGTGATTTCCTTCCAAATCCACAAGGAACAAGAAGTTTGATATTAATATTTTGATCTATTCTAGAAGATATATCCTACTGTCTTCACTTATAATAGTTAAATTTTTTTAACTATTATCAGTTAAAGCATATCTTTTTAACTTAAAGATATTGCCCAAGTGGTCTGAAGATCTCCATGAATGGAATAAAGAAAAGCATATTAATTTTACCTACAATCGACCTTAAAAAAAAAAAGGTACCTATAATGGTGTTCAATTATCAAATCTACAGCTTCTGAAAAATTGATTCATATAGGGTATCCAGATCAAAATAATGTCCCCTTTCTATTTGAAACCTTGGCAAAGAACTCTTCTACTTATTTTTCTTACTACGAACTGAAGAATTAGAAGAAAAAAATTTCATTTCTTACGGACTTGGGAACAAAAAACTAAGCAGAATACTGTTGATATGCAATTAAATAAATCTCCAAAGAAGTACAGTCTCTATTTCAATATTACTCATGCAATGAGTAGTATATATACTTCCGCCATCTAACTTCAAGGAACTAAATGCAGTGAGATTATTCTTCCTGTTCAAATTTGTTTCCATAGTGCTGTTTCCCCTCTAATGAGAGGTCCAACTACAGATTTGACATATAAGTCCACCATCAATTCCTTCAGACAGAGTCTCCTTTACTCCAAATTGAACCCATATTTGCCAATTAAATGTGGATTAATAAATTAGGTTCATAATTGCATATGCATAGATTAAACACATAATTGCATATGCATAATTGCATATGGATTAATAAAGTTCATAATTGCATATGGATTAATAAAGTTCATAATTGCATATGCATAGATTAAACACATCACCTGAATAGGGCAAGGCGAAATATTGCCAAAGAATTCCTCTCTCAGATCTGCAGCTCTGATGGAATAAAGGGCATTCCTAAGGCCACGAGAGAGAAGATATTCTTCTGTGTCCTTGGGCATAGAGCACCCTTTGTAAACGCTGACAGGAGGATCGCATATCTATCAGAAAAAGGGAAGGCAATCACTTTTGAAGTACATAGGAAGTCACATCTACGTTGAACTCCAATGAAAAGCAATGCATTTACAGGTCTAAACTTTTAGGTGAACATAGAGGCATACAGCAAAGAAACAAAATTCAGCTATGAAATATCATCGATTGCATGTCAGTGAACTGGCATGTCAGCAAACTGGCGTCTGCCAACATACTGATAATGAGCAAACAAAAACAGCCATGTCGAGCATTCCATTAATTATTAATCAAATCAAATTGCACTTCCATGAACAATTGGACTTTCATCATGGGTTGGGAAGTCAGTTCTAGCATATTTCACAAATAGATGAAAACCACAAGATCATATCAATAAAAACATATCAAATATTTTACCTTCTAATACCATTATATTTTAGGATAATGGTCAAAAAAGAACAAAGAACCTGTCTGTGAAGAGAATTAATAGGAACTCACTAATAAAGCAACAAGCTTTAATCATGAAAACAACTAATTCAATTCTAAAACATATTCCCTTTATTCCAGAAATAGTTGCATTTCAAAATTGTACAAATTTTACATTATACCACTAATAAATAGAATGACTTTGACAACCAATCTAGCCTTTTCTGGATAAGTCTCTGCAAAAGTACAGTGTCTCTCACCAAAACAAATTGAAGAAAATCAGATACTGAATGGGAGTATCAACAAAAAGAGATTGAGATGCAAAATTTCAGATAATCCGAGTAAAACCAATCAAAAACTAATTGAGCATAATATTGAACAGATGAACTCTCCATCTCCGTTGTAGGTTTAGAATTGATTTGATTGCATAAGATTGAAGAGATGAAGTCCCTTTTAAAGTCTGCGAGAGTTTAGAAGATAACTGCAGCTATCCCATATTATTTTTTTTATTCTTTTCCAGCTGCAGATTCGATGAGTAATGAATCCCAGCCCCCGTTCTGCTGAGAGCTGAGAGAGAAAAAATAAGGTTTTCACCGAAGAATAGAAAATTGGGTTTACTTGTGATGTTAAATTGGGGGAGTTTATTCATAATGTAATTTTTTAAATGTGACCTCTTTTTCCTTTTTTTGGAACAAAATTTGTTCCCAAATGTAACCCTTTTTCTTTTAATAGAAGAAGTCATAGAAAACCTACAACTTTAGGGACCAACCAGAATCCCAATAAATTCATTTGTTTTTTCTAAATATCACTTGATCAACATAGTCAAGAGAGTAGAATATTCCTGAACTTGCAACATAAGTAAAATCCTAATAAAATAGGAAACTTCTGTGATAACAACATGCTACTACCTAAAAAAATCTGAAGACTTTTACTAATAATAATATTATAATTACATAAATAATCAGATGTTTATCCCTAAATCACAATGTGAGATAACAAACATAACTTCTTAAATGTATTGTACCACTCCACAACACTCTTCTAATATCCTCCTTTTAGCACAGGATTCCTCTTCTAGTCTTCTTATTGGTGCATTTACAAACCGACACTAGACATTACCAGACTATCTCAACTACTCACTCATATTCTATGGTACACCGACCACATGCAATGTCTTCATTCATTAACCTATCCAAGAATGTAAAATTTCGCATCCACTTTAACATTATCATTCCAACAACTCCCAACTTATGCACATTTACACTCAACCTTACAAAACCATATAAATAAACTCTCTTTTACAGATAAAGCCCTCTTCTTAAGTTTCCCTTCATTTCTCTTCCACTCACCAGACCCTCACCCAACCTCCACGAGAAGCCCAAAGAATTATCTCACCCAAAAGCTTTCCTTAAAAAAATTTGGACATTGAATGGTGTCATGATCTCAAGAGTTCTGGCAGTTGCTTAGCTAACATAAACAAAGTTTAAAGTATGATTGTTAGCTTAGCTATTCAAGGAGAGCAGTCTAGTTGATATTATTTGCTAGTATCTGTTAGTGGAGTTAAGACATCTGCACGTCGTAATTAAATTACTCTTTCCAAAAGTAATGCAATGCAAATGCTGCTTTTGAAAAGACTGGAACACGCACTTCTGTAATTCAATTTATACTTAGTATCTGGTATAGGAAAGTGCTAAAATTATACTCCGTAATAATCAAGGGATACATGCGACTAGGAAGTTTGCATCTCTTGCCCCAAGGTTGCCTGAGCGTTCTCATTTGCGAAATCAGATGAAATTTGTTATTACTTTACTATTTTTTGGCATATATGAGTTTGAATTTCAATCACATGATTGATTATTAGTTACGTCAAATCTCTCAAGGATTGCTCAAGAATGTTAATTCATGTATTTTTAAAAACCTACATATCCAAATATAACATTCCTCCTGATGAAAGTTGAAGAACAACTACATAAAGCATATATTATATGCCTGATTGTGAATTTATTCATGTTGACATAAAATTGGATTTTTCTAGACCGTGAAGCTGAGGAACAATGAACTACTCACCAAAGTGAGCTCTAGACCAAATCAACGCATTTAAGGGAAAACGACTCCTACCACACACCACTGTAATTTGACCAGTATCCGCGTAATCTTTCTTTGTATGTAAAACACGAATATGTGGCGGAAAAGCATATAAGTTCCAGAAGCTACAAGTCTAAAGACATGAGGCAGATTGCTTTTAATATAAAATTTATTGGGCCTCATATAGATTAGTTTGGTAGTATTGTCTGCCACTTAAGACAACTACATACATTCATGCACTTTCTATGCAAAAAATATGAAACAGAGAAATACACAAATCATCAAGATATGGTCAAACATTCAAAGATGAGGAATTCTCTTAGATAACGCCTAAATATGATGCTAAATAACAATTACCGAGGAACCAACTTGCGGCTGACAATCGCTTAAATTCTTGTAAACACCAACTAAATCCCCTTTCCGGACAACATAAAATGAGTTCTTCTCTTCTTTCATCACGGGAGTCACTCTTGAACCTACCTTCTTCGTTTGAGACTTACCTCTACTGGACGTTGGCTTAGAGTAGCAATGCACACGAAATCTCGTCAACAAAAATTCCAAATCAACTTTTTTAACACCAGCAAATTCAAATCCACTTTTCCATGATGGTTTTGAAAGGTTACAAATTAGGCTCCTAACAATAAAACGGCTAGTCCTTGCAAAGATATTTGCTGAATGACCGTGAAACATACAGTGCATCACAAAACAACTACCCCAAATGCTCCAGATTTCTGAAACAACACCATAATTAATTAAAATTAATCAACAAACTCCATCAAAGAAAAAAAGAGTAAAATGAAAAATAATTAAGCAACTGCCAGAATTTAGGCTAAAGTATCCTAATTTACTTTAGTTTACGTGATTGCAGTCGTGATCATTCTCAGAAATCATAAACATATAATAAAACACATATAAAGGTCTCGAATTAGGTATGTAATCGAAAGAGAGTGAGCTTGATTGGGGATAAAGTATGAGCAAATACAGAAAAGCAAAAGCTAGGGCAAAATAGTATAAATTAAGTATTATACGTACCTCTTCACTAGTTCACGCCGGATCTGGGAAGCCGGAAGCTAAGTGGGTACCGGCGCTCGTAACCGGTGAAGAAGAGAAGAAGAGAAGGAGAGGATTGTATTTTCGAGGTGGGTTTTAGCGTCTTAAACTGAAGGGGTTTTGAAATTTCAACTGAAAATTTGACATTTTTAAAAAAAATTATTAAAACTATATTTCTTGAATAACTCATTCAATAATGGTTTATGGTATTTTCAAATGAGAGCATTCATTTTATTTGAAAAGAAAATAGAATGAGGTTTATAATTGATGGAAGAAGTGTCTGGAACTTTAGTTATGTTTTTATTACATTATATAATACTAGACAGCTATAATTTTTACATAAAGAAAGAGAGTTGTGGATACTATTTTGTTAAATGACAGGAAAAAAACAACAAAATTATATAAAAAGGAGAGAGGGAGATTATCTTAAAGGATGATATTTGTAAAAAGAGAAGCTTATACAAGATTTTGTGAAAGATAATTTTCTTTGGGCAAAAGTTTGTGTTACCTCTCAGCTCTCTTGGAATGACAATTAAAGGTTTTTATTTTGAAAAGTGAAAATGTGAAATGAAAGAGTTAAGATATTGCTAAAGTATAAGCATGAAAAAGGAGATACTGCATGAATAATTATGTGGGGTGGGGGCAGGTGGGCGTGGGTGAAGGAGTGGGATATGTGTGGATGGTTGGGATGGGGATGGGGATTGGGGTTGGCTGGGGTTAGGTGGGGGGTTGGGAGTAGGTAGGTGGCGAAGGTGGGGTGGGGTGGTGGGTAGATTGAAACGAGTTTATTAAGGTTCCACGAAATTCATGGAAAATATTTTAGGAATATTATCAAAAAAAAAATCATGGAAAATAAGTTTTTAAAAATATTTTTTGCCATTTTTCATTGTTTAATTGTCCCAATATTTCCAAGTGTTTATTACATAAAATTAAAAGCCATAGATTGAAACGAGTGTATTAAGGTTCCACCAAATTCATGGAAAATAAGTTTTTTAAAATATTTTTTTCCATTTTTTATTGTTTAATTGTCCCAATATTTCCAAGTGTTTATTACATAAAATTAAAAGTCATATGTGATATGTGTGTGTGTGTGCATATATATATATATATAGATAGAGAGAGAGAGAGAGACGATTTATGGGATCAAAATAAAAATAAAATTGTTTTCTTGCAGAATGACCAAAGTTAACTTTTTATTAGGAGTATTTTAGTAATAATTTATAACATAAAATTGACCTCTTAATAATAAATTGGATAGTATTTTACCCGTTCTAATTTATCATGAAAAAACCATGATTAAAAGAAATCGATCATCATAACTCATAAAAATGACCATTTGTCCAATTCAAACTTTAACCAATCGGGACCAATAAAAAAAACCTCCGAATAAAGAAGAAAAACAAAACTCCACGTTTACAAACTACTTTTGCCCTTTTCGTTCATTTATAAAATCGACAAAAGAAGAAAAACACAAGACAAGTGCAAAATTTTCCAAACATAATTTCCACTACATAACAATAAACAATAATAAGACAAGTATTATCTCCTCTGTTCTAAAATAAGATATTTAGATATATAACCAGTTGATCCTACTACATTTATGGACATCTAAGATCCATAAGTTGTTTGAATTATGAACTTGTCAATACTTTGCAGATTGTCTATATTATTAGCTTTAATACTAGTGAAAGATAAATAAGTAAGCATTTTAAATTGCAGAACTTCGTTAACCAAAAAAAAAGGGGGGCAGAACTTCACAAATGAACTAAGCAAGAAAAAATTCTCTTTAATTTCGAACCAACGGTGATAATAATTTCAAGAAGGAAAAAACAGTTGTCCTGCACTCCTGCTACGACTTTGGCATGCAGTCTACAGTTAATATTTGTAGTTTATGATCATACTTTTACATCTACCTCACCATCCATCCTTTACCAGCTATGTTTCAGCCACAGATAATTCAGGTTTTGGCCCATATTTGGAGAATACATTACTAAGAACGGCTTTCTCTTTTAATTTTAGCCTGCACCAGAGGGCCAAATCAATGATTTCGCAAGAAAACAAGAGGTTTAATTAGTGAAAAGAAAAAATGTAACACAAAGTGATTAAGTAGTTAATAAATTGGAACTTGCAAATAATGAATATACAGTCCATTGCATACCTTTTTGCAGATCCAGGGATGTTCAGTTTTCGGACCTTGACCTTCTCTCCTGTCCTTTTGGCCACGGCCTTTTTCTTTTTTGTTCGACTTTTCACTTGCGATTTTGAGTTTGAGGACACTGAACTGGTTGCAGCTTCTTCTTTCAGCACCCTGCTATCATCCCAACTGGGCTCCGATATACTAAAAGTTTCCAAGCTTTCCCCTTTGGGATCCCTCACTGTTGATACGTACATATCATCTGCACCGTCATATTCTGTAGATACGGTTGCCCTTGTTGAAGTGAAGGTATGATTTTCCATGTCAGAATCAACATCTAGGTCAATTCTTGATGTAGTTAATGCTGCACGAGTGGCATCATTGCCATCTCCGAAATTTTCATACGCAGGTTTTGGCGAGCTTGAATTCATCATTTCAAAATTTATCTGTTTTTGAATCTTTCCAAAAGGAATACTTTGTCTTGAAAAATCCTGTATGAACCTTCACAATACAGCAATACTATCTTGTTAGTTATAAGCACAGAGTAGGAACTTAGTAATCAATTCTAGATTACCTCGCTACTGGGATGCAATCATAGTACAAAACTGTAGCGTGTAAGCATGCAAAACTTCACTTTTTAAAACAAATAATCCTTTTACATGCTGACATCAAGCAACTATGCTCAATCTGTCATATTCTCTATGCTTGTTTCGGGAATGAATATAACCAAAACTGATTTTGCCAACTTAACATTCATAGGAACAACAGAGAGATAGAGAGAATAACATTTATGTCCTCGTGGGTGATGGTTTACCTATTTGCTTCATTTTCAGACTTGAAATAGACAAAAGCAATTCCTTTGCACATAGGCTCCCTGGTCTTCTTGTTTCCGGAAACAACTGGAACTATATTAATTATTCCCTGGACTCCTTTAAAAGCACTTTGCAGATCTCGATGTACGTTCTTTTTCTTAGGAAGGTTGAGTAGACGTACTCGAATTCCAGTTGTAACTTCAGATACTGCAAAACTCAAGTGAACCAATTACTGACGGTGGCTCTAAACAAATTTACAGCCTAGGACGGACTACTGTAAACACCATAGATGCATAGTGAGTATCAATTTCATGATCACCCCCAGACCAAAAATAATGATGATAATATCTAACTTAAGTCATCCACAAAAACTGATGATGGTTTTTTTGATCTTAATATCTCAGTTAATTCATCTAAAAATTTTATATATAAGAAACTAAAATCAGAAGCTCCAGAACTCTTCATGTTAGATGTTTAAACAAAGACACAGCCACAAGGGGCAAATGAACACATCCATATAGATTAATCGTAACAATGGAGCAGTGGCAGTATGTATATAATCTCAAATCTCAACACTTAAAATTCATCGTATCTTCAAACCCAAAGACGCATTCACTTGATCACTATGTGCAATTACTGAAGAGAGCAAGATTTCCATACGCGTGCGCGCACACACAAAAAAAAAACAAAAAACACAACTCAACTGCCAGACCTTTCCTCAAGTATATCTTCCTCTTGCAAGTTACTCTACAAACATACAATATCACAACCTTACAATATATGTCAGGTTGTGGTTTTAAAGTTTCCCTAGAAAGTAATAAATTCTTTATATTACCAGTCAAAGCTCCTCATATGGGATCTCATACTTTATAGAAAATTTTATGTTAAATGGGGTGAGACACAAAACAGAATCACAGTCCAACATATGAAACAGGGGTTAGCACAATAAGTTCAGTTTCTTCATTAACTCAATATTTGTTAAAGTTCCTTACTTGCCTAATCTGTCAACCAAACTTCTTATGAAAATATCAAGAATAAAAAATAAAAATAAAAAAGTGCTCTTGGATTAGCCCAATAAATTATTTATTTGGCCAAATAAATAAAACAATTCCGACAAATATAACTAACCTTTCTGCTTCTGAAGTTGTTCTTTCTTGATATTGGAGATTTCGGGATTTTTTTTAAGATTATTAATATTCGCTAGCTGAGCGAACCTACTCTGCTCCATTTCTTCCGCCAATTTGTCCTCAATTGAAGTATCATACTCTTTACCTTCACCAAATCCAGGCGGCTTGTCTTCAAGCCACTTTCTCATATTTCTCATAGGAATAATCATCTCTTCATCTTCGTCATCGCCATCATCTTCATCTAGTAAGTCCAAATCTTCCATATCCACGAGAGTATTGACACCTTTTCTTTGACTCTTTAGGGCAAATGCGCATGACCCACCACGAATTTTGCCGACCACAGCACAAAACCCGAGGTGGGTTACTCTACTTGAGCAAAATGAGAGGTTGGTGTGATGGGATTTGAAAGAAAATAGTGAGAATTGTGAGAACAGGTTATCGGGAATGTTCGTGCACGGTGGTGTTGGTGAAAATGCTCCAACTCCAAGGCTAAGCATCATTGGCAGTTAAGTAAATTTCAATTCAACAGTATGTTGGATTTGGGTTATCTTTAGATGATGCTGAAAGGAGCTTTAATTCTAATATTTTGAAGGAATACGATGATAGCACAAACCCAAAGGGACGACGATAGGACAAAGACAAAGGCTATGTAAGGAGGAAGAAGAAGAGTTAAAATAAAAAAAAAAAAGTTCGAAGGAATACGTTGCTAATTCACCGAGTTACGGGCGATAAAAATGGGGACCGGTTTCCTCCTCGTATCATCTGAAATACGTGTATTGATTCACTTCTTTCGGATTGCATTATATAATTTATTTTTTAATATAAATAATAAAAAATTAACAAGTGTTCTTGTTTTATTTTATTTAAAAAATAGATTTAAAACCTTATTTGAGAAAAAACAATCAGATGAATTAATAAATTTATTTCAATTTGTATCAGAAAAATCGATTCCCTCGTAAATAGAGTTTTAAATTTTACTTTAAAAAAATAAAAATAAAAATAGTTATTAACTTTTTATTATTTATATCACAAGATAAATTCTATAATATAATAGGTAAGTTAATCCCATAAAAATGTAGACGAAAAAAGTTCAAAATATGACACTCTGAACAAAAAATTAGTACTAGGTTCTTTAAGCGACATCGTTTTCTTCCATTACTGTTCTGTTCCGTTCCGACTTTTCTTCGGCTGCCTCCATTATCCACAACGTCACCTTTAGCCAAGTTCTTTTTTATTTATTTTTATTTGGTTAGGCAGCATGAAACTTTTTAAATACTAATACACTAATTTATATATATATTAATAATTTTTTTATTAATCTATAATATTTAAATCCAAAATTTTTCACTTTTTAATATAGGTACTCGAGACCACCGATTAAATTTTACCTAAGATTTTATTATAAAAAAATACTAAATTACTATAAAAGATACTAAAGTTATTAATAAAAATACTAATGTGAAAACATAAAATACTCATTTGATTAAAATAAAATCTTTTTCTGAAAAAAATATATTAAAATATTAAAATATTTTTATTTGCAATAAAATATGTATTTTTATTGTAAAATAGGGAATCTTAATCAACTGCAAAGACCTAAACTATACCCGACCCAAATTGTAAAAGAAGATTTCGGGCAGCGTATATACCCGATTTGAATTCTATTTATTTGGCGGTTGGGAAGGTGCGGGTGTTACGTCTTCCTCGTTGATCGTTGAAACCTGAAAAGGAAAGGTGTGAACATTACTTGAGTCTTTTTATATGTAATGCAAAATTTCGATCGCTGCTATTTAATTTGCCCTCTCGTTTATTAGTTCAAAAGAACACGATATCGGCGGTCTTCTTTCTTTTTCTATTGTTCTATCTCAAGGAATGAATCGAAGGCTATGGTTTATATATTATTATACTTTGTCCCAGATATGCAGAATGCTTGGTTTATTTATTTACCTAATCGTCATAACAGAAAGAAGAAGAAAAAAGTAGGTATTTTTATTGAAAAATTTTGTTTGTTTGATTTGGTTTGTTTTACATTTAAATTTGAATTGCCAGTACGCTCAGGTTGAATCTAGCTAGAAATTTGATAACTTTTGGGAGGATGTTGGTTCTGATAACGATTCCTCGTCGTCGTCGATCAACCGGAAGCGCTCTCAGACCAAAGACAACAGTAACTCAGAACAACTTGTTGACGTTGATAAGAATAAGAAACAATGTCTTGATCATAAAGAAGAAGCAGCAGCAGCATCTCCGGAAACAAAATCCTCTCTTCTCCCGTCAACCTGATAATTGGAATGCCCAGTTGCAACTTCCTTATAATCTTTTGTGACCATGGTGTTGATATCCTTGATGATCTCCAGCACCATTCCCAAGACAAAGTTACAACGGGGCAGTACTTGTGGTCTACACACAGCCGCAAAGACGAATACACATTTCTGCAACCGTTTTCTTCATGAGGTATCCTCTCCTCATGCTGTTAATGCCATTGTGGAGATTATACCCATCCAACTCAAAGGCGGCAGTGATTTTGCCAAAAATGATGATAGATTATCAAAGTGTCCAGCATTTCTGGACTTGTCGCTCCGTATGCTTAACTCCTTTAGTATGAACTCCCTCTTCCTCTTGCAACGTGTTAGTGCCTTGTTGACAGATTTACATAAAATAACAATATCAATATATTGATGTGGTTCTATTTTTAAAATAATGCTGAGCTGATGAGTGCTGACTTGATCTTGGTAAACTGACAGTTCCACTCAAATATATGACAAGAAGAAAGTTTTATGGGTGGTACACTGGTATCATTTATCATTGCAACTTTGGTGAATGTTAAGACTTCTTTAGTTACTAGTTTAATTCGTGACCAGCTTGCAGTGCGCACCGCGGATTTCTTAAAAAATTAAAATCATTGGGTTTAATTATTTTTTTAAAAAATTTTAATTAAATTTTGTTGTGTTAAATATGAGATCATTTTATATTATTATGTACATTAATATCATTAGTTTTATATTTATAAATTTAAAATTAATGGGTATATTTTATTTTTTTAATATGAGTAGTTTTTGTTTCATTTAATTATATTTGGTAAGTTATTTTCAGTTTTTTACTTATTGTAATTATCTAAACTAATAACCATGGTCTAGTACCGAATATATTTTACTTTATATTAATTTAAAATAATTTATTAATTTAAAATTTTATTTTAGGTCATTATTTCTATATGTAGTTGTAGAAATTATTTTTTATTTTACTCTTTAATTATTGATTATCTTATTAGTCTCTTATGCTTTTATTCTTTTTTGTTGTGATGTTTTAATTTTGAAAAATGTACACATGTTTTCTTAATGTTGTATATTTATGATAATGATTATTGGTTAACTTTTTATTTCGATAATCAAAAACAATGTGATAAGATTTTTTTTAATTACAATAGTTAGAGATGAAATATGATTTAAAAAATAAGATTATAATAAAAAACGAATCGCATCTTCTAAGTGGTAATATAGATTATAAAAGCAGGTTAATGATTAGAATAGTGGCTCTACAATTATTTCATGAGTGATCCCTTCCCGTTCATGTCTTTACATGAGAAGGTGGTTTGTCCAATCACACCAAGCTGCCTAAAATATAGATGGATGGACTGAAGATGTCAGTGGCTTGTGCATCATATTATTTGTCTTAAATGTTTCAATGTTCAGATTTGCTTCTTTCAAATCAGTTCTAAATTCCTTTTGTTTTTTAATTATTATCATAAATCATGTATTTTGCTGAATAGAGAGTGGAGCATTCAGTTGAGTAATCAAGGAGCTGACTACAGAGATATGAAAGTTATGTCAATTCAAAATTCAAAATCAATTAAATATATGATTTAGAAACAAAAAAGTTATGTATTAGATAATAAACGAATACTTTTAGTAATATAAACGACCATATAAAAATATGTCAGTACAAATATTTCGAAAGAATTCAATGAATTTTGAATATTGAAAATACTAATAATAACACAATATTTTGAAATAGTATTGTGATACCCCATTAGTATTAGCGTTGTTTTAGACAAATTTTCAGGACCTTCTCTCTTTCTGCTAGTCTTGCATACTTGTCTTCTTCTTTTTCATGTTTCTTTCTCCGCTAATCACTAGTACGTTGCCATCTACAATTTGAATTCTAAAGTCATCAGACTTCCATTCCGACATATCGATGACAAACACGTACAAATTTGGATACTTCTTTACGCCAATTGGAATTGTCACCATAGTCTCTCTCTCTCTCTCTCTCTCTATATATATATAGAGAGAGAGAGAGTTTCGTGTCATTTCTCTTTTTATCTTCTTTTGTCTGTTGTTTTTGAAACCAGGAATGAGAGTTAAGGCGCCTCTAATACGCTGATCCATGGGTAAAGATCTTTGAATGAATGGAGGCACTTAAGTTGGTCTTTTCGAAATTTTTATGCGTAGAAGATTGTAAAGTATATTGAAAGAGATAGGCAAATCTTCAGGTATTTGCAGAATATCCTACCTCTGCTCATAGCTTCGCATTCCTATGGTTTCAAGAAACTACTCCAGTCTCATTCCTTGACTATTGATTTGCACCATCCAATGAGAGACCCGGGAAGAGCGGACCAGTGACCAAGCTAATAGCAACAAAAGTGGACGACGATGCCGCCCGTTTTTCATTTCGTGGAAGTCCCCGGCAGAGGAAAGGGCTGTAGGTGATTGGAAAACAATCGAATCAAGGGAGAATTGGCTATTCAATCTTGTGAACTAATCGAGACCGACGACAGCCAGGCTTCCTATTAAATTAGAATTGGAACAATGGTAGCCGGGCGAATGAACAATTGACTACGAGAACCGGCGGCTATTCACGCATGAAGATCATCGTATGTATGCTCGACTTGTTGTTCGTTGGCGCGTAGCTTCATTCGTGAATGGCTCTAGCCTTATTGAGGAAGAAGTAGGGATCTGAAATTGCTAACAGAGTCCATATATACGTGCAGGATAGGTGGAAGGCACATGCTTCTCTTTACAACTAGTTGGAAAAACCGGTAACTCGTTCTTAAGCAAAAAGCAGGGGCTAACTGAAAGAATTCGAACAATCACTTTGAAGTCATCCATCACTACAATAGAAAAATAGGTACTTCCTTGAAGGCCTTTCTGCCTAGCCTTCGGGTTTATAATGCATCATTTATTTTTTGTGGATTGTATTTTGTATTTTGTGTTAGTGTATTGGATTTGTGAACTAAATAATATTTTCAGGTTTAATCATAGAGAGGAGAGTTTATAGACTTGACTGAATATTATGCTTCATGGTTTCAATGGATTTTCTTTAGTGTTTCATATTTTGATCATCTGTTTGGTGACCCGATGCTTCTTATGGTTAAGCATTTAAAAGTGTTCAACTGTATAGTTGCCAAACCTACTCGACGATCCCCTTTTCCTATAGTGTTTTTAGTGCTTGAATGAATAAAAAAGTTCTCTTGTGTTTGACACTAACATTGACTTGTCACTCTAATTGTTGCATAGATATCGGAGTGGTGTATGTGTTCTCCATTTATGTTTAAGCTAAATGCGCCTTTGATGAGGATCTACTTGTTAATCCTTAAAGGAACGGAAGACAAAGGTGAAACTCTCACCGATTCCTGCTACACACAGCAAAGCCATTAATCAACATAGCTGTTGGTGACAGTGCAGAGCTGACCCATAGCTTCTCGAGCAAAGAAATTTCTAGCGTTGGACCCATTGTCTAGCGTGAAGGTTGGAATGACAACTAGGATAGATCATATTTGTTTTATCTTAAAATTATGAGATTTTAAATTCTGATAGTATAAATTACATTGTCAAAATCTAGAATTTCATAATTTTAATCTGAAACGAACGGATACATAATGTCATTGCCTTTAATCCGATCCATTTTCACCATCTCGAAAAAGGTGGACACCAGAGCGATCGAGAAGATTTCCAAGGTTGGACTTGCTGTGGTTCTCAAGGCATGGTGTTGGTATGCACCTTTAGTCTTCTTAAGTGTGGATCATGGGGTTCTGGCCTTGTTTTTGTACAGTGCATTGCATAGCAATAAGGTTGGCTATAATGACCTTTCCAGGATTTTTAATTTTTTTTTTCCCATTACCAGTTTGGAGTTGGGCTGGGGATGGAGGCTTTGGGAATTGTGATGGTATTGGCTTCCATATGATATGTAAGATTAATTTGTAGCTTGTGGTATAAAGCAGAATGATCACTTTCCTTGGCATTGTTATTGATCAATTCGATTGTTGATGGTGATAAATTAGCCTGATCAGATAATCTAAGCAACCAGCTTAGTAATATCGAAGTTGATAAATGTTTGCTTGCTGTTCTCTGATTATGAATTGTATATGCATGGTAATTTGTAACGGCTAGTTGCCAACCCATGATAACTAGATGAAGGACTTGGCAACAGATAATACTACTTTTGTTCTAAAATATGACTATATATAGATTTTTTTTAGTTTAAATGATGTTTATTGAGCTTCTGGATTGATATGACTGATGAATGTGGGTTATATCTAATACTACAATTCATAGTTTTTGTAGCATTCGGAGAAACATGATTTCTAATATAATTGCTAATTGATCGCAATAATGAGATTGAATCTCTTATTTTAATACAGAGATGTATTAAATAATATATAGTATCTTTTATAGTCATTTCTCTAAATTTAAATAAATTAAAAACTAAAATTCATAAGAAATTACAGTTTTATGATTCTCCAATTACAAAATACTCGAATATGTTGGTTTATTTTGTGGAAACACCAATCTATACTCCAAACTCTGATATTTAGTAAGACTTTTCTCACTTCTTGGTTACTCTATCACGCTCGATCGGAATGTCAATGCCATTTTTCTTACGCATTTAGATGTACGTTTCCATTGCAATAGATGTTTTTCTTTTTCTTTAAAATGGGAAAAAGACTCGGGCTTTTAGGACCCATTTTTAGCTATCTGACTCACGTACCAAGCTCGCAGTCATACTCTCCCTACGATTAATTTTAAACTTAAATAAATTATTAAACTATTTACTTTAAATTAAAATTAAGAATATAAATAGTATAAAGGGAATGAGCATGGATGGTGGAATCGTGCTTCCTTTGGTTGCGATTCGGTGCAAGAAACAAGGAAGTTGATTGAATTGTTTTATTTCTTATTTTATCGTATGTTCTATTTGTTCTTAAATCGACAAGTGTTCTATAACTAAACTCTAATAAGTTACGTAAAGAAAATAGGACAACGAACGATGGAATAGTGAATGAAACAGACCATCTCATTTCACAAACAACAATAAGTAGCACGTTGTCCACATGGAGTATATTTTTGTTGTTAGTGCTCTTATCATTGATGGATTAATGGGCATATATAGCTTTTCTGTTTTTACTGATTAATTGTTAAGACCTGCCGCGGCTTGAACATGTTAGGATTTTTTGTTTCCATAACGTAATGGATTCACAACTTAATTATTATATGTATGCTCTGTGAACTATAATTAATACTCAATCTCAGATAGTCAATTTTCTTACATTTATGTTCTCTAAAACTTTTTTTCCAAGACACGAGAAAATAAAAAATTTCTCCTCTTTTTACTTGAATTCTTTTATTTTCTTCTTTGGAAAAAACTCCGATACAAGCCGTTGGTGGGTTGTTCTTTCGGAAGGTATAAAAAGAAGATACGCAGATCCCGTAGTAGTTTCGTCTTCCTGGTTCCTCGTGTCGTTGGAAAATAAAGGTAAGTACTCTTAACTATATTAGTAGTGCGAATTTGGATTATTTTTGTCTTTTGCTAATCTTTCAGTCATACAATTGATAATGAAGGATTTATGGGAGGTTTCCAATTCCAACGAAGAAGACGAAGAAGAAGAATTGCCAGAAGCGTTGTTTGATACACCATTGGGCGCAGCAACATTTTATTGGGTGAATGGGCCTATCTCCACACCACACCAGTGGTGGAGGTGTTGGGGTGAAACTCAGCCAGCCAGTCTTCCATGCTCGTAACAAGACTCTTAATCTGAAGCAACAAAACTGCTCGTAACAAGAGTCTTAATCTTTTACTGACTGGACTGGCCCCCTCCCCTCCCCTCCCCTGGTAGAAACGCCGTCCATATCCTTGAGCAAATTCGGTATCTTTGGGGAACTCCAACACCGCTCACACAATCATGAGGAGGAGGGTAAGGCTGTTCTAATTGAGGGAAGCTATTGGTGGGATCCTTCGTGCCGTCATGATAAGCACAGTTATAACAAACTCGCAAAGGTGGATTTATTTTTATGACCCTGATAACAACAAGTCTGCAATTGTGTTGTTCATCAGGTACTCCAATGGACTTAACGCCATTCTGGAGATTAAGCCTATTAAGCTCAAAGATGGTGCTCAAACTTCTAATATTACCGCCGCCACTGTCGTGATGAAGACTATGAAAGTGTGCTCTTCCATAAGGACCTTCCTGACACTGTACAAGTACATATATTGCCACTAACCCATGCCATTGTCCACATCCCTATTAGCCTCGCCAAATAATGACTACCTCCGCGTTCGTGCTATCAAGTGATTAATGAGGAGGACATAATCCAATCCAATTTACATTTTATTACACAGACCCGTCGTGTATTGCTCAGCGCAATTCAAGTGTTCGTCACCTGGAAAATAAATCTAGTAGTGTATTTACGGACTATGAATTTATGCTTTCTTCCTTTGTTCATTATCTACCTCTTTGTTTCGGCTTAAAATTATGATATTATAGATTCTGACAATGTAATTTACACTATCAAAATTGAGTCTATGTAATGAATTATGCTTGCTCTAATCATGACCTTGTAACCAAAATAAAAAAAGAAAAATCTAATCAGGACCTACCTACCTTCTGGGAAATACATGTTTAGATTTTATTTTTTTTTAAGAAATAACTACTGAAATCTCCTCTCTTTTTTCTTTTAAAACCAGGAATGAGGCTCCTTTAACTGGCTGATCCAGGGGCCAAAGATCTTTGAATGGGGGCACTCAAACTATGATAAGCTAGTTTATTGTATTTTCAAATTCTCCTTTGCCCCCCTTGTCTTGAATTTGGATTGTATTTTTGTTGGTGGTTCAAGAATTTACAACTGATTTCAGTTATGGAAGTTCTTAGAAGCATTTTGAATTGTATGTATAGATTGTGGAAGAAGACTTTTGAATGTTTTAACTTAATTGAGTATTTCAGCTTTAGTCATAGATAGCTCGGATCTTCGATTTATCAATCAGATACATTTTTAATATATTGCCAATTGATCTCAACAGTGAAATTGAATCTCTTATTTTAATATAGAGGTGCATTAATTATTAAACATATCTTTTATAGTTATTTATCTAAATTTGAATATATTGAACACTATATAAATTCATAAGAAATTAGAGTTTTATAAATCTCAGATTACAAAATTCTCCCTCCCTCACTTCCCTTTGCTTCTGTTTTCTTTTGTCTGTTAAACTTAGTTTGTTTGTTGTAGTTTGAGGAATTAAGGTTTGTGGATAGTTACAATATGTAGAGTTGCCATGCATATAGATAGAAACTGTCTCTCTATTGGTAATTGTATTCCTAATCGTTGTCTTGCATTAATCAAACACACGTCTGATATATTAGAGTTTTGCTTGTCAAAAAATGATGACTTTGTAGTCAAATCTAACAATCTTTTTAGGTAAAAATGCACAAGCAAGACTGTTCTACCTGGACCATGTAGACTAGGTAGTATGCTTTAGATTTCTAACCCAATCCTCTCCAAAATTAGATGATGTGTCAAAATCTCATTCACCGACAAAGTTGCTAATGGGTTTTTTTTATATAGATATAGCATACGATATAGAAAAATAAAATTTAATACAAGAAAAAGATGTATGTGCAACTAAGGAACCTAGCTCATATCAATTATTGGTAGTGTCTGTGAGAGGCAAATAATACAAGGCTGAAATATGGGAAATTTAAAAAAGCAATTAAGATAAATAGTGCTGAAAAAGATGTCCCATTCAGTGATGTTAAATATTAGTTGAAAAATGGTGCCCAAAATACTAAATTGTTACTAATATTTTGCTAAACCATGGGCTTATGTGACCCCTCTCAACTTGTCCAAGAGCACAAAATATGAAAATTTCCCTCATCCTCAGGATGGGCTGCAGTGTTCTCTACTTCTCTATACTTTACTAGGATGTTGACTGGATCAAATTGTACCCTCCTCATATTTAATTTTGTATATGTACATAAAAATATACATAAATACAGACCACATATATAACCCACTTAAATTAAGCTGCAGTCAAGTCTTCCAACAGAAAATTAAAGACTCTTGCCTACTGCCCTAAGCTTATTTACAATTTTTTAAAAAATTTTATAATCTTTAGGTATCTTAAAGATTGGAAAGATTTATTTATATGTTAATTATGATCCGGTATCTGTTCTTGAGTTTTGTAGGTTAAAATCTTATTTAGACAGGTTCTAAAATAATTTTGGATTATTAATACATTGGATGATGATGATAATAATAATAATAATAATAATAATAATAATAATAATAATAATAATAACAACAATAATAATAATAACAATAATAATAATAAAAATAATAATATTATTATTATTGTTATTATTATTATTGTTATTATTATTATTGTTGTTATTATTATTATT
>CM025781.1:1748135-1760104 GCA_014636745.2 Centella asiatica | reverse complement strand
AATAATAATAATAACAACAATAATAATAATAACAATAATAATAATAAAAATAATAATATTATTATTATTGTTATTATTATTATTGTTATTATTATTATTGTTGTTATTATTATTATTATTATTATTATTATTATTATTATTATTATGTACCTAAATTAAATAAATACCCCAACAATTAATAAAATGACAAGCTGACACAAATGTCTCTACCAAAATATAGGAGTCTGCATCCGAACAGCTATACATTAGAATCTGCTGCATACATATTTATTATATATATATATATATGGAGTCCAAATCGACAATATGGTTACATTGTTTATGGTCTCAAGAAAATGACCCACACCAAACTACCAACCCATTACTCTTGCCCTTCTTCTTCGTCTATATACTTCCTAAAATACGTGTGCTAAGATAAGTGCATATACTCTTCTCTTTTATAAGAACAGTAACATTTTGTTTTATTTTTGTATATAAATTATGAAATTTTAAATTTTAAATTATGGCAATTGTTTAATATTGTTTTAGTATAATAAATAATTTATTTTATTGGAATGATAATTTATTTTGTAATATTAATTATGTTTCAATCAAAATCAATCAATTTCCAAATCAAATTTTAATTGTAATTTTTTTTTAAGTATTAGATAATTTTTTGAAACTGTTGTCTTTTTTAAGAAAAAGAGACAACAGTTTCAAAAAAATTATCTAAAAAGAGAGAGTACATAGTAGAGAAAGATTTTACATAAAGTCCCATGGCAATCTAAAACACCATACTCATCTTTGGAAATTAATTGATATATAAAGTTTAGTTATGAATCATACTTTACGAAATCGTATAATATATAGTAGTACTGGGTTTTTATTTTATTTTATAATTGATTGTATGTATGTGAGTGTATCTGGGTACACTTTCCTATTGTAGCTTTGCATCTAATTCTACTAAGGCTATATACATCTGACATTGGAGTGCTCGTGAGAAAGTCACCACTAAGAATCTCTTTTTCCCCCATCAAATCTAATTCATTAAAATTATATTAAATTTTAATTATTAAAATAATATATTTTATATTATCAAATTATATATTCACATTTTTTTTATATTCCATCTATTCGTATAATTGAAATTATATAAAATAAATCATATTTTAAAATTATAAGTTGCATTAAAAAAATTCAGAGGAATGATGTAATGAAAATAAGAAAAGTTGTTTTACATATGGCACAAACTCAACCAATGAGAAAAGAATTACATTGGAGATTTGGACATCATCATTTTAAAAAGAAAATGTACCGGAATAATTGCACATCTGATTGGACTAAATAAATTAAATATCATAAATAAGAGGAGAACTCAAGTTCGTGGATGGAGGAGAAGGCACCTTTTTTCCTATGTCAAAAGCTAAATTATTACTACATTCATTTAAGCTACTATTTTACAAACTTTTTCTATGAGCTTAAAAAAGGTTAAATCATGCCTCTGCTCCACCGAAACTGTAAAAAAGCTTCGGCCTTAAGGGTTTCTAACTTCAATTCGCGAATCATACCAAATAACTTTTCTAATGGTGTTCTGAATAATACTATTTACATAAAGAAAGATGAAAGGACAACTAGGCAAAAGCTTAACACTCTTTTACCAAAAATGAAATTCTTTTTTTTTAAATGTTAAAAGCGCATTTAAACGATGTGTTATTATACCGAATATAATTGACAGACAACAAAGAGATTATGAGTTAACTTAATAATAAAAATATTTATTTATGACTTCATTAACAAAAATAGAAAGAGAGGAATTCGAACATTTAAAATGAATAATATGTACAACAAATTAATAATCCACCGCTTAATTAGTTCACTCACCTATCAAAAAAATGTTAACAAACAACAAAACTAACAAATTAAAACTAACGGATTTTGTGATCTCGCTCATTGCTAACTCAACTACAATCAAGATATGATAGTTATGTAATTTTAAATGTTATCAAGATTTTATTAATAATATTAAAGTGCTATGTATGACTTGGTTAATTGATGAATTTATTTTTGTCCATATTTTCGTGTTTATATCAAAAATCACAGAGATATGTCAATGGTACGGATCGTTGAACAAATAAGTCAGAAGTAGTTTTCCATCCCGTCAACTATTAATGAACTGCGGATGCTTATACCATTTTAAAAATTCATATAGAAAAGTTTAAATAAGTAGTACTTCACATGCATGTCGAGTTGAAATATGAACGATTGAAATTTCAAAATTCAACACATTAATTTTTGGATTGCTTTTAAACTTAGAGATATATTACTCATTTTAGAGTATAAAAAATTATGAAATTACTTAAATATTACGTAGTATTTTATAATTCTATTATTCTAATTAGCTCAACTATCTCTTTTACTCAATGATTCATATCATAACTATCAATATTATTATTTTAATGTCATAATAATAATAATATATTTAAAAAATAAAATTATTTCCAAAAATTAACATCTTAAAAATATATTTCTAATTTTATAATACAAAAGGTACAATATAATAGTACATCAGTTTCATAAATAGAAAAAGGTTTATAAATCGTATGAATTTCGAATAAATTAGTACATACGGGGTATTAAACAGTTTGATTTGATTTCTAATTTTATTAGGTCTTCCACTCTTCCTCATAATCAGATACCGTTTTAATCAAAGTAGTAAGATTATCATAATTAATCAACAATTACAATAATATAAATATTTGTCTCGTGAAGTATCCAACAGGGTCACGTGATTCCAGTTAAAACCATTAATTCAAGTCACATGCCAGCCATCTTTAACATATTTTCCACAGCCTCAGGCTCCCTGACAAGTGACAACTTTGTTTCCGCCTTTAGCTCGCCAGAAATTTATTGCTACAATCAAAAGCAAAAAAATAAAAATAAATTATATATATATATATATATATATATATATATATATATATATATATATATATATATATGAAAAGCCGATTATCTTGACGTTTCACGTAATTTTGTGGATATTTTCTTTTCATGGAGTAGTTCTTTGGAAAATTACATCCCGTGCTAATAAAAAGGATAGAATTGTTAGATTTAACGAAATCCATTTCGGAAAAAGATTTCCAATTGACACAAATGGAATGCACAAGACAGTCATGACAATCTTTTTTCCTTTTTTTGGAATATAAGAGGACGAGATTTTAATCAAATAGACTGTGAAATAGTAGGGTAAAATAATGATAATAAATATGAGGTTTTAAAACATAGTTATGTGCATAGCAAACAAAATGAAATAAAATAGATGGTGCAGTAATCCACTGTTGGATTAAGTAGTCATATTCACAAAGTGACCTAAAAAATTC
Source organism: Centella asiatica (assembly GCA_014636745.2). Taxonomy (NCBI): domain Eukaryota; kingdom Viridiplantae; phylum Streptophyta; class Magnoliopsida; order Apiales; family Apiaceae; genus Centella; species Centella asiatica. The sequence goes on along the minus strand of CM025781.1, from coordinate 1,756,745 downwards.
TTTCCGCCATTGACTAATTAAAGCATCTAAAGCGGAAAACAACATATCTAATAACTATATTCCATTCTTGTTGCATCTATCCAATAATTATACAAACAGTACTCTACGTCATGTGACTTTAGCATGAAAAAATGTTTGTTTTTTCAAAAGAAGTAACTTGGATCCCCTCATATCCGATTCTTTTGTTGGGATAAAATTCGAGAAGTGATATATATATATATATATACCTTGTTTAAGATGAACGATATTTTGGATTTACATATAAATATTAATGTTTCAAAAAATGTAAGGCGGACTCATACTATAAATGATTATTTAGTATCTAAAGATGAGTTTAATTAATATTTGTTGAGAGTAATAGAAGATAATTAGAATAAAGTGTTAGATGATAAAGAGTCGTCTAATTAATGCCTAGATGAAGGAATTAACAAGTCTACACAAAAATCTTTGAAAAGTAATAAATACCATATCCGTTTTAAAATTAGAGATAAGTTTTTTAATACAGTAGTTTTTAAAGACAATATTTATCTTTTAAATATGTCTCTATCATTGTGTTAGAATAGTAAAATAGTATTTGAATAATTTTATTACTTTTTATAGTCTAAAAATAAAAATATATTTCTAATTTTGAAATAACTAAATGTATCTCTAATTTTGGAACCGTGGAGTATTATATTATTTTTTCAATTACTCATTATAAAGTCACATTATCGTATTTTCTTACGGTAGAGTAGTGTGCTATCGTGTTACATACGGAGTATATTTCTGGCCAATACGTAACACAAAACAAAATAAAATACAAAAAAAGTCCAGGGATAAAGATTCAGTACTTTGAACAGTAAAAGATATACGGAGTATGTTGAAAGAGCTTCGCACATAATAACATCGTTTTCAGCTCTATCCTATTTAACTGGGAAAATATATTACAGGTAAATTAAAATTGGTCAAAAATACAATTTTTCCTCTAAAAATAAAGTAAATGGGAGAGTAACAACAATCTTTTTCCCAAAAAAACAAAAAAAGAAATGAAACATTTCATAAGTTAGATATATATATTTATATCCGAGGAAACATATGAAAGCATCAAAGAGATTCATCAAAACGCTCACTCCTTCTGACGCAGACATTCCGGCAACTTCTCCGACAGTTTTCCGGCGAATATACATCAGCGACAACTAATGCAAAGATGAGAACAACGTGAATGAACAATCATCGGTCATGTCAGCTTTATCTTGCGCCGACTTGTTCTCCGACTTACTCTGCGGCGAGGACTCCGGTATATTGTCCGGAGACTTGCCGGAATGGTCGTCAGACATCGAATCGCCGGCCGATGATGAGGAATCAATAGCCGGATTAATTGAAGAGGAGAGAAATTACGTTCCACGCATCGATTACGCCGAGAAGATTCAATCGCAACCGTTCGATGCATCTGCTCGTGAAGAATCTGTTATTTGGATTCTCAAGGTAAGCACAAAGTTTTATATTTTTCGTCGCCGTTCGCTAACATGCGCAGGTGGTTCATAGTAATCGCTTTCACCGAGTGACGATTATGCCGCCGCTATTATGAGAATTAGTTACTGCGCTGTTCGTAATCAATTTGCTACAGTGCGCTGCACAGCTAATATGTGAATTTTAGTGATGAAAATTTTAATCTAATTTATTTTTCTTTTACTCGTAATCAATATAAGTTAAGTGAAAATTTATTAATCACGATCCTATTATTCTTCTCGGTCTTATATAAGTTCAATATTTACTACAGTTAGTGACTTTTTGTTCTAATTATTGATTTTTCTAGTAAGAGTTCAAAAGTTGGATTCTTATTGAAAGTTTGATTCTTATGGAAAGCAGAAGAATATTTATTATTAGACTTAGGTGTCGTTTGTTTTAGTTTAAAATATATAATTTTAAATTTTAATGATATATTATTATTTAAATTTAAATTAAAATAAATAAGATAAAGAAGTAAAAGAGTGCATGTGAAATTAATCTACTTACGAAGATGATACTGTTTGTAGGTGCAACGTTATTATGGACTAAATCCACTGACGGCGTATCTATCGGTCAACTACATGAATCGTTTCCTTTGTGCTCATCGGTTGCCGGCGGTAATTTACTACCGATAATCTTCAATCTTGTCTTCTCTTTCGTTTACGTTAATTTAATTTATATTACGGTTAATAAAAATAATCACTTATTTATCTGTACTATTATTTATATATTGTTATTATTTTTTCTTTTGAGAATCTTTGATTATCTTTTAACTAGACCGATTTATTTGATTCTTAGCGTAATTAACCTTTTCTTGGATTTAAGATTAGTTGTTGCAAGACTACGGTGGTAATCATTAATGATTTTGACTTTTCAAACCGAACATTATTGCTATTTTCTTTTTAAGATGTAAATAGAATATTTGATTTTTTACACGTATTTTTATATAAAATTTAATATATATTGCATATTTTATATTTTTAAAATAAATTTTTTTAAAAAATCTTTTAAATGAAAAACAATATGATATAAAAATTAATATCATATCACATCACAAATTTAATGTATATTAAATTTTATTTAAAATTATGTGAAAAAAATTAAAATATCTATATTTTGGTAAGGAGGGAGTAACACGTAAGGATTTAAGACTTAAATGATATTCCGTACAAGTAACCCTCATTGGCTACGTAGTTAGTCATGTCCATCTCTACAAAACAAACTTGAAATGGTATTTTTAATTCTTAAATAAAGAAGATAATGATAATTGCTTTATGTTTTTATGTATACTCAGAATACTAAGCCGGGAAGTACTAAGGGCTTCTATTGCACAAATACCCAGTAAATGGGTAATAGATTTCTCTATGATTAGATTTAAAAGGTACATAAATACTTTATGGTTACTGCTTTTGGGAAGTTAAAATATATTTTTTTGATTTTTTTTTTCGGTATTCGTACCATCAAATCACTAGCTAGAAATGCGCATTACTACCATCATTCAATCCGAAAGCTACAGTTTGAATATTTCCAAAAATAAAACATAAAAAAAGGGCCTTATTTTGGACTAATCTCGCAATAATGGAGCGTGCAAAATGACCTGCCTAAAGCTTGTCCTCATAAAGTCGTCCTAGTTATAAAAGCGGACCAATATCATGTTTTTTTATTCATTTTAAAAATTAAAGATACATAATTTTATTTTACAATTTTCTAATCAAGTTAGGTAAACCCCTAAAATTTCAGGCTAAAAGTGTTCTTAAAGGAAGGTCCTGTTGTCCTGTTCCAATCCATCATATGATAATTAATTAATTAATTAATCATGTTTTAAAAGTAGTTGAATTAATTAGAGTTTACATATTACAGCAAACAAATAGATGGCCAATGCAACTCTTATCCGTGGCTTGCTTGTCATTGGCTGCTAAGATGGAGGAACCTCTGGTTCCTTCTCTTTTGGATCTTCAGGTAATTTTCTATTGGTAATTTTTTTTTTTGCCTTTATATAAAAATATCTACGATTAATTATTTAACTTCGTAAATTTCAAACTTATTAGGAACTATTAGTTTCAACTTACATTTTATAAAATTTAGATTTTTATAGTGAAATTACGCTGTTACACAAACACATGCTACGACTACTGAAATGTCGTCGTATACAGGTTGAAGGTGCAAAGTTTATATTTGAAGCAAGAACAATCAAACGGATGGAGTTTCTAGTACTTAGTGTTCTGGATTGGCGGCTAAGATCCATTACTCCATTCAGCTTCCTCAGTTTCTTCGCTCGTAAACTTGATTCTAAAGGAACTTGTACACCATATCTTATCTCAAGAGCCACTCAAATCATTCTATCAAATATCCAAGGTAACAAACACACCTCTTTTGCCGCACTATGCGTGCACACACATATACACACGTACTTATGTTATACATACATACATACATATATACATATATATATATATATATACACACACATATATATATCATGGGATATAAGTGATCACAGATAAAAATAGTCACAGAAATTAACTAGATATAAGGGATGAGAAGCATAATGAATGTAAATATGTGATTGATGATGAAAATAATAACTTATTTAATTTTTTATGACATACATATATATATTGTTGCCTGCATGCATAAAATTGTTTGATGATTATGGAATTTCGTAAATACAATACAGAGGCTAGTTTTATGGAATACTGGCCGTCATCCATAGCATCCGCGACGATTCTTTGTGCAGCAAACGATATTCCGAACTTGTCTCTTGTAAATGCTGACGATGCTGAATTATGGTGCGACGGACTCCGAAAAGTAAGCAACTATATATATACATATACATATATTAAATAAGATCACTTAACAGAAAAAGCTAGAGTATAAATGATATAATTTCACATAAATGATTGCAGGAGAAGATCATAAGCTGTTATCAGTTATTGCAAGAAATTGAGGTTGATAAACATAGGCAAAGGAAGAAATCAAAAGCTTTGCCGCAGCTCCGAGTCATGACTCGGACGAGTTTACGGTGGTATGGTGACTCGTTGTCGTCCTCATCACCGTCGTCAGCGTCATCGTCTTCGTCGTCATCATCTATTAAAAAGAGGAGATTAAATAACAGCTTGTGGGCAGATGACGACAGAGGAAGCTGTGATTTATAATCAGGGTGCTAAAAAAAGATCCATGAAAATTAAGAAGTATTAAGAAAAAGAGAGCAATGATAAAGAAGAAGACATTGGGGTCACAAGAGGTCTACCAATTAATCCTCCATATATAATGGAGGATTGGGGGAGATTTTAATTTAAAATGCATTTAAAAAAAATGACGCGTGTGTATAGATTAGAGGAGAGATTTACTTTTTTTTGGTTTGGTTTTTGGCGTGGGTAGTGCCATTTATTAATTAGCATGGCATGCCTTTGGGTTTGCAGATTCCCAAGGGAATGGGATTCAGTACATAGCTTTTTTAATTTGAGAAAAGTATGAGAGATAGAGATTTCTAGACTTTATTTGATTGATCAATAATAATAAATATTAGGAGTGGAGTGATGGAGTGTGAAAGAAATGGGGGAAGTGATGGAATAAGAATTCAAAGGTAGCATTCATTGTAAAATCAATGCCACCTTTGAAAGAAGACAAAGGGAGGAGTTAGGGATATATGGTGGGACCCATGGAGTATTTTTAGTCTACATTATTTAATTCACTCAACTTCTTTATTGTTGTTTTGAGGTTAATATATTGAATTTCGAAATAAAAATTTAAGACTGAAATTGGAATTGGGTAGTTTTATTTTTAACTTAAAAAAACAAAAACATTTTCCAAATGCCAAGGGTGTGGAAGGGAAGTGTGTTAGTCACACACGTGTGAGAGTGTTTTTCCCTTTTTTTTGGGTCCTAAACTTGTAAAGGACACTTTTGAGTGATGTAGTTGCACCAGCGTACTGACTGGTGGTCACACGCGCGAGTGCATTCAATTTTTGGGGAATTTCATTGTTGAGTTTTATATTTTCGTTTTCTTTAATTTTTTTGGAGGAGAAATTAAAATTCCTCTTGATTATCGGATTGGATTAATTTGCTTATGAAAACCCTATATACAAAAGGTCTTTGGGGCCTTTTTTTTCCAGGTGTGTTGCATGTATTGATGAGATTAATGAAAGAATACTTTATTTTCTTATAGAAGTATTTGTTGAACTTCAGAAAAATAAAGATACTCCGAGTAAGTTTCGTCTTCTATTCTTACATTACCTCACAAAGTAATAATAGAAAATGATAAATATAGAAAATAATTAAACCAATGCACTCTAAATACTAAACAATTGATAATATTTTGTACATATTTTATGAATTAACTTTCTGTATTAAGTGTCTTTTTTTCATATTTATCTAAGTGGCCTGATCTCTCTCTCTCTCTCTCTCTCTCATACACACACAGCTAGAGCCCTGCGACACGTAAAGATATGCATGTGGAAGACAGAGAGAGTTTGTAGCTTTCCTATTTGTTTTGTCTCTGGTACGGTGTCTAACAACTTTTCGGTAGAAAAAATGGAATTTTGTGGAGGGATTTATGGAGAAAGGAGGACTCACACATACACACAAGCATCTAGATATATCTCTTTCTCACCAAACTTACAATTTAATAAAATTTTGATATAAAGATAATTCTGACAATTTTATTATATTTCTTTCTTCATTTAATTAATATGATCCGTCAATTCTCTTTATTTTAGCTTTTTCTTTTACAAATTCAATTATAAAATAATTTATATGCAAAAATTTATTCCATCCCCCTTTTGGTCCGGTCCCTCGAGCAGTTAATGGAAAGCCAAGATATATATGTATATATAGAGCTGATATATGATCGAGACGGCCTCCAACTATCATTTCAATATGCTCTCTCTCGTGACTACTCGATCAGTACTACTAATATCTATCCCATTTCTCACATTTAATTTCCTTGTTTTTATATATTATTATCTGTTTCTTCACATAAAATATATATGTGAAATTCCGTAATTCAGAACTCAAGTCAAAAAAAAAATTTCATTTCTTATAATTTTAAAATAGAATAACTTACAATATATGAAAATTACTCTTGAATAAAAATATTTATATTTTTTTATGCTTACAAATTAATTGAATAAATTATATTGTACCACTTGGGATTTGACTCGATTTATATTACACCACACATAGTTTAAAAACTATCAAATAAATATTTGTAAAGAATTTAGAAGATTATAGTCTATTTGTTACAAACTCTCTTTCATTTATCGTTTATTGTCATTTTCGAGATGGAATAGATATTGGTCATTTCGAAAATGAAATAGACTATTACCTACCAGCTACTTAGTGCGTGTGCACTTATACTAATTTTCATTAAGAGTATGGGACTTCAAGAAGTTATTTTCATTAGCCCATTCCAACACAATTCCGTTATCTTTTAGTTCCCGAGCTCGCTGTTTTTTTTTTTTTTTGAAAAAAATGATACTGTCCTTCTATCTCTAATTTTCTTGATATCTATTTTATTATCGTGTAATTTCATGTCAATCAACCAAATATAACATAAATGCATATTATTAAAAAAAACTTTAAGGACTTACAAATTAACAAAAAAAGATTAATATCTACTATTACACGCTTTTTAAAAATTAATACCCCATAACTTGATGCAATTTATTTTAATAATCTTAAAAAACCTAATAGTATATATATTGGCAAAGTTATGAAGTAAGCTAGCTGAAGTGCTCCAAGTAGTGTTTTATTTTTTATCTCGTTTTTTTTAAAATTACTAAGTGTTGTTGGTCGAGAATTTATAACTCACAACGATATATATAAAACACGGTTTTTATGAAATAAAACAGACGATGAAATAACAATTGTAACAATAAAATTAGATAACAAAGTCGTTTTCCAACAATAACGTGTTGCACTATTATATATAGATTGTACTCCATATTATAATATAATCTAGAAAAAATTGATTAAGAAAATTCACTTCAAAATGAACCTGTATATACTATCAACTTCACTAATCTATTAAATATTAACATGGGTTAGCTTGAGTTAATATATGATTCATCCACTGATTTAGTTCTTTTAAGTTGCTCCCTCAAAGTTAATAAGATTTTAAATTTTATTTGTAAAAAAATTGAAAAAGTAATGAATATTCATCAACTTTCCCTATTCGATTTGAATCGAATCATACCTTGCAATAGTGCGGTGCAATCAAACTCATAACTAAAATTTAACGTAATATGAGTGTGTGTATATATATTTATATATGAGTTAAGGTAATTGAGTTGCAGCACATATTTTAAACCATATCCACTAATTTAATATAATTCATAATATATCAAAAAAATTCAATGTACGGATTGAAATAATATAAAAAAAGAGAGTAGTATATAAAATTTTAAATTATTTCATAATGTATAGTATGATTTTTATAATTATGTAACATTTTTATATTTTCAATGACTAAAATACATTAATTTTTATATGATTATAAAAATTATGTAAAAGAATTTAAAAAAATCCTAAAAAATTATATATAATTCATTTTTATATGCACTTTTAATTTGTACTGTTATATTTTTCTAATATATTCTAAAAATAAAAAATATACCACGAGTAAATAAAATTAAAAATAAATTATAACTCAATTATCTTTTTTTCATATATATATATATATATATATATACACACACTCCGGATAGGTCGCATACCGGTTATAGTAACACACGACACCCTTGTTTTGGTGGTGGTTAGGGCATTTTAAAGACATCTTAAGTTGTACGTACAAACGTTTAACGTCGTACTCTCGTTTTTGTTAACAATAAAATGCACATTCTGATGGATTTGATCTGACGGGGAATCAAGAGTCACACTCATGCATTGATTACACGGCTGTTTAATGGACCTCGCTCAACTAAATTACAAACTTCGATCATGCAGTACTACAAATTTTACCATTTTCTTACTCTTGGACTTCTGCCCTAGTACCTACCGCCCCCCTCTACACACCCGGCTCGCACACATACATACATACATACATATATATGTATATGTACATATATATATATATATATATATATATATGTATATGTATATGTATATATATATATGTATATGT
>CM025781.1:1691129-1748125 GCA_014636745.2 Centella asiatica | reverse complement strand
TGTATATGTATATATATATATGTATATGTATATGTATATATATATATTTGTATATGTATATTATTTTTATTTCAAAATAAATAACATTTGATTTTTTTCATATAATTTTAAGTAAAATTTAGTACATATTAAATATGTTATATAATTATAAATTTTATATTGTATTAATCTTTATTTTAAATTTTGTTGATTTTTTATTTAAAAAATAAAATATTTAATATATATTAAATTTCATCTTAAAGTATGTACAAAAAATTAAACTTAGAAAAAATTAAACTTAGTACATATTAGAATGTTGAGAGTATATTAGTAGACGTATATGCCCTCGTTGCATTATTATGACTTTAGGACCACTTGGTATTAGGTTTTCGTGTCTTCTTAGGTTGCACGTAATATGATAGTATGTACCACTATAGTATACGGAGTAATTGCTAATTAGTCTTTAATTTGATATTACGATTTGACACTTGCCAAGTACGTAATCCCAAAATTATACAATTTACGCATGCATAAAGAATGGAGTACATAAATTAAATCAATATTTGTCATTTGTTGTGTACGTATATAAGCTATATATAGGCACAAACTCCATAAAATAAATCTGAATTAATTAATTGCAGATTTTTTTAATTGTAAATCGATCGGTAATACATGTCCTTTTTGTACTGAACAATTAATTAAAACAAAACGATGCCAATTTATTATTTCAATCCATGTTCTATTTGTTGTCACTATTCGTTATTAAAAAAGGGTATATATATATATATATATATACTCTTAATACATATCTTTATAAATAAAATACATACGAGTATTTATAAACAATAGATTTGATTGAAGTGAGCATGCATAATTGCTGGGTACTGGGTGAAGCTAGCAATCGTCAAATCTTGTCCGGTGATATGACAAGAACAGCATTAATTTGTATACAGTTAATGCGTAAAGACATCTGGACAACCTTGATAAAAACATATTTATTCACTCCATACTTTCGTATAAGTCTTTTAATTATTTTTTTATCACATTGAATAAATCATCTATATATTTTAAAAATAGTATTAATGTATTTATTCTCAAATTATTTTTAATATCAATTTATATGTATTCTTAAATTGTACATAGTATATATTTTTCTCTCTCTTATTCACTACATGATTTTAAAATTTCATGGAGTATTATCTTAGTTTAATTTTGTTATATAAATTTTACATATTAATTTGTAATTTCTTGATATAAGTAAAAATCTCTAAAAAAGCCTTATGTAAGGGGATGGAGGAAGTATCATCTACAATTCTATTATTGTTCCCCTAGACTATGTATATTTCACACGCACATGTACATCTATTTTCTTATCGATAAAAAATTAAAATTTAGGCAAGAAAAAGTTTCTCCGATTCAAGACCGAAGCATATGTTATTTTCGTTAATTACTATGTAAAGATAACAATACTATAAATTATAATTGGTTATAGCATCAATAGAATTTATCTAGTCACTTTATGTTCTCTTATTTTTTGATTTGGATGTCTTTTCTGAAAATCTAGAACTTAATTATAAAAAAAAATGTTATGACAACACGTTTATTAAAAAAAATCTTATGACAACACGTATTTTTGCAAATTAATTGATTTCCATTTTTATCATGATAAATAATCCTTATATAATTGGATGTTCATGTATAACTATAATTTGTACGGAATATATTGATTTCAGATGTGATAAGACACTTTACGACGTTGATAAGGAGGTTTGGTCCCCCTAATTAAGATTTTATTTGGAAATAATTGAGGGCATTATTTGGTAACGATCCACGTGGACAAGATTTAGCCCCTCGAGATGAGTCACTACATATAGGAAATAATCCATTAACATTGTAATTTACGGAGTACGTAATAACATTGCACTAATTAAATTGGATATTGGGGCTATGTGGTATACTTACTAGTATTTCCTAAATTCTAAAGTTCAAGACATATTTTAATTTTTTAAATCAAATAAGAATAAATAAATGAATAATGACAAGTAGATTTTATTTGACGGCGCTCTCGTTTAATACAAAGACTATCACTCTTGACAGAAATTTAGATAATAGCTTGAACAGATCAATAGGTGAACAATGATACATAGACAACTAATGGGACGAACATCAAAGACGATAACACCAGAAACGATATATACATGCTACGATTATATTAATAGTATGACATAATAGATGTTAATTGTACATTTAAAGTGATTAACATTGAAAAATCAACGTGTGAAAAACGAATTTTTTTAAAAAAAGATATTGGTGATGTATATGACGAAGGGACCACGCGGTGGCTTCTTAGTTGATGACATTAGAAATATTTATCAAATTTTGGATTTTTGTCAACAATAGGTTCCCACAATAATTCGCCAACCCCCACAAATCACAACAAAGTTATTGCATACAGTACACATATTAATTTGGTTTAGGTGACATTAGTGTGAATTTATTTTTTGATTGATTCTAATTTTACTATTCCTTAATCCCTATTCTTAAAATGGTTAAACATCTAGGAGAGAGGTTTTATTATTATGAAATTGGTCGGCTGAAGTATTGTAAATGATATTGCCTTACTATAACAATTGTTATTTGACCTTCTTCACTCTTTCAAGAATTATTGAAATTTATTAAGAAATCCAAATATAATAGTTTGAATAAATAAGTACGTTTTTTTTTAAATTTTATTTTTATAGTATTTCAAGTGAAATATTAAGAAGTAACTTTAAAATTTAACTTTGTCATGTGCAAATAGCAGGGTCAAATCTAGTGGCGCTTATCACACAATATATCACACTCACTTTTCTCTTGCACATTTTTCAGAATAAAAGAATTTCTTTATATTAAAAGTTAGGAATCAGAATCAAATTATCTACTTTCTCTTTCCCAAAAATAAAAGCTAGGTGTTTGAGATAGTTCGATATATATATATATATATATATATATATCGAAGCTAGCTAGCAGAATATTATTATAGTACTTTAATAAACACTCTTTATGTAGCATGAGCCACATACGAGAATATAAACTTTTGCGTCCATTACAAAGATAGAAAGTGTGCCTTTTAACTTTTCATTATTTTTTTAATTATTTTTTTGTTGGGCTTGAAAGTACATTTACGTTCTAATTTTCATCCTCAAATACGATATACGTAAATGGGGTTTGAGTAACATAGTTGTTCTCCTGAAAATGATTATGCAATGATGTGTAGTGAGAATGAACTACATACAACTCAATTATCTAAAATTAAAAATTATCTTGAAATCAAAAAAGAAAAGATAATGAATAAAAAATATACACATGTAATGACTCATAGAAATCATTTTTTGTTGGTGCATTTCCTTAGTACAAAATTCATTTCCTTGTGTAATTACTACAAGTAATTATTTATAACGGAATGTTTTTGACCATAACATTTATATATATGTATGTATGCGTATGTATTCGTGCACGCATGACGTAGAATAAATAAAGTAAATAGAAAGATAGAAGGATTATGAATTTTGAGGGATTTGGCCGGCAGAATTTGTGGTGAATGCCGAACCAGCATTACTCTCCAATATTGTCCCCATCCCATGTTGTAATTCGGAGGAAAAGCTAAAGGAACGAAAATAAAATCTTTTTGTTCCACCTTATACAACTGAGAAGCCAGAAGAGCACTTTGTCTCTTATACACACACATATATGAGTGTAGCATATATGACCATAATGACAGTATATACAGATCAACAGTCATCTATATTCTATAGTAATCATTTGCGGTGGAAATTTGAATAAGAAAATAATTATCCCTAGTAATAATACGGCCTTTTGCTGGAACGAGTGACTGAAACTAAGGCATCAATTTTACAAAATCACTTGTGTTAGTTTGAGCAGAAGTACTAAAATTTCGGTTTCAACGCCTATATATATATATATATATATATATATATATATGGTCTGAAAAATAAAATTAGACCACTAAAGATCATTAGCTAGTAAGTTAGAGGGGGAGCCCAAATTGTGGCTTTACAACTCACAAATTCACTATACATCTTTGGATACCTTACAAATTTATAAAGAAAGTAAAGCACAAATGCAATTAAAGTAGAAATGAGGAAGAGGGGATCATCTCTTTTTCTCTTTCTAACATAATCAGAATTTTTCTTTTGTTTTCTAACGGTGCTTGCCATGGACCTCCAATGTTCCAAAGAATGGGCATAAAAGAGTCCCTTCATGACTTCATAAATCATAATCATCAAAATATATATTCATTAAAAAATGATTTGTAAAAATAGTATTTATTCTTTGTAATTAAGCTTATTATTATCTCATTTGTTTTAGTTTATACTTTAAAGTTTGTAAATTCTTACAAATGTAAGTTATATTACAAAAATCTAAAATTTCTAAAATTTAAACTGAAACAAATTAGATTTATATGTATCGGACATCCAATTCAAATATAAAGGATCAAAAAAAAAAAAACTTAAAATATTGGGCAGATCTAACTATTGATGGACCATTTTGCAAGCCTATGGACTTGAATTTTAAAGCCCTCCCTAATTTTCATTCAAACCCGTACGATCTTTAACAAGGCCCATGTTTCATAACCAACCAATACTGATCGCCTCCCAAATCAAATCAAATGGCACTCCGCGCTCCAACCGTCACCGCCGTTCCCGCGGTGGTTCCCGCCAAAAGCACATCCTCGCCCAGCTCTATCCTGCGCACCACCTGCGTTATCCTACGCACTTCTCTTCTCTTTTCACCTGCAAATGCAATATCCATCACAGAATTACCTTGACCTCTCCGCGCAACACCACCGCCTCAGAAATACTTTTATCCCGATCCAATTGCAGAATTCGCCATAGCTGTAAAATAATTAACGACACTATCGCTATATAATATGTATAGATATAAGTAATATATCCATATATCGGTTTTCAATGACGCCAGACGAACATATAAGTATACATTTTATTTCTGTACTAATGTAATTATTGTTAGTACAGGAAACCAAAAAGTTCAGGAGTGATCTTTTGAGGAAGTTATTAGCGGAAAAGGAAACATTTGGGGATAAGTTGCATATCGTTGTTGATGTTTGTGCCGAGGTAATTTTCATTATGAGTTTTCTAGCTTATGCTGTGGAAATGATTCTATGTTGTTTGTAGTTCATTGTTTATACAAAAAATTAGCGACTACAGATGTTGATCCCTAGTCGGGGAATTGGAGTTTAAGGTGTTCGGCAAAATGTTTAACTGAATATAATGTTTGTTGGCATCAAAAAGCTAGATTTGTTGATTTTGATTTGTTTTTTCTTTTTTAATTTATTGTGATTGTAACATTTATATTTAGAACAATGTGATTTTGTCTTTTATAAATGGCTTATACAATCACTCGCTCTCCTAGTAAATCAGTAAGTATTAACAAGAAAAACTTCATACGGAGTGGTTAATTTTTGTGATGAATTGATTTATATGAAATAGCAAGTGGATGCAAGAAAGATTTGTACATAAGGACCAAAAGTGTCAACATTATATCTTTCATCAGTTGAAAGGGACTACTTTAAATTTTATCTGTTTTTCTTAGACAGCAAGATGAAGTAACGGACTTCGTAATAAGAGATACGGTAGTATAATTTATGCCTTCCGGATTTGATGAAAACTGAAAATTCTTAATTGGTTAACTCATTGACAACAATCTTTGTGTATGAAGGTTGGGAAAGAAGTCTTCATCATATATATCACATGATGATCTAGAGGTCAAGAGATCAAACTTTATGGATGAGAATTGGGTTAGTTGTAGGATATTTTGCCGATCAAAAAAAATAAATCACATGATGTTCTTTCGAAATGAGAATGACCGCTGAAAATGATAACCCTTCAGACCAAAAGGACCACCTGAATGAAAGAATTAACCACTTAATTCAAGATGCTCGTAGAGAAGGGGGCTTCGAATTTATTTTTATTGTTTAGATATTCGTGACACCCCTTGTTAAATAGGTACATGGGTATCGGGATTTAAGTGTGAGAAATGATATTTCCACAACACAGAAGACACCTTATTAGCATGCATACAAGGTCTTCAAACTAGGGAAGGTGCCTGAATTGAAGTTGGACTTACAACATGTTCTTGGCATGTACATACAAGCATTCGTTCCAAATACTATGTGATCAAATAACTAACAAATTCTCCATAATAAATAATTTTTTGTCAGCAAATTTGTTGGAAGTTTCTATAAATGTTGACAAATATGCTTAAATACATTTAACTGATATGTTTTGTGGTTCTTGGAGGACAGCAATCCTGGAGCTAAAGTAAGTTATGTAACACTTGAAAGGATTGAATTGTGAAAATGACTTGTTTAATATATTGCTGGGCACATAAGGACGAGAAGAAAAGCCAGTTTTTAGCTTCATTATGTAATAAAATTTGAATTTTGATGTGTGCTTATGTACTAATATTGCGTTGTGTCACAGGCTAATAGTAGATTAGTTACATGGTTGTGGTGTTCTATGTTAGAGAGTGGTGGTGTTTGACCATCAATAGTTTGCAAGCGCCCATATAACTATCTTTATGCTTGTACGGAATTGGTTTAACATAGATCACATATCTCTTGGTTGTAAAATTAGCTACATAATTGTCTTTATTTTATAAGCGACTAATGTAGTTTCGCAGGTTAATTCGCAAATGAAAAATCTAAGCTAACAACTGAGCAAGTAATTCAAACGGCTCTCATGTTGCTGTAGGTAGCTTTTCATGCATGTTAATCTCAAAACAGTAATATTAATTGATTGGCCAATTATATGGTGATTTTACCAATTATGTGATCTACTCTGGCAGCAAAATATTGAATTCTGCATCTCTCTTTTTTCTCTTCTAATTCTTCTTCTTCTTCTTTTCCTTATTTTTTTATTTTTTTGGTGTTTCATGTCAAACCAGATATTTAGTGAGTTCTTGCACAAGGAGTATGGAGGACCTGGAACTTTATTGGTGGAGCCTTTCACAGATATGATGATTTCTCTGAAGGAAAATAAACTTCCTGGAGCACCTTTGGCTGCTAGGACGTCCCTATTATGGGTTCAATATCATGTTGATAAAAAAGACTGGGAAACTTGGAGTTCAAAATCGCTGAACTGACTATAACTGCATCTTTCACAATAATATGATGTACAAGTACTCTTCTTATTGTACCATTTTGATTCTCAACTAATTAAGAACATGATTGTGAATGTAAGGCAACTTTAACTTCCATTTCTATGTTTGTCATGAAATAATGTTAATTTAGTTGCTCTTCTTTTTCTCGGCTATACAGAGTTTATATTACTGAATATTTTCAAAATGATACACTCCAGTTGAGACAGATGTATAAATCTGAGAACTGACATCCATGAAATTTCTGTTATCTATTTCTCCAGGGTTTGCCATAGATTACAACAACCACTAGATCGAAGCCTCAGAGATGCTATGAAGTGAAGGGCGCCATGATCTTGACCTTGCTGCAGCAAAGTTAGCTAACCCTGGCCTCTGTCGCGGTCTTTCGTATCTCATTGACTGAAAAATATGGAAATGATAAAAAGATAAGTCCAATCTAACAGACGTTCACATATACGATTATTACTTCTGAGTAACCAGTTTTGTTTCTTCAATGCATTATATTCAAATTTCTGTGAATCTGCTGCTCCATCTTTTGTTATCTGTTTGTGTTTTATCAATTAGTAGAGTGAATACGATTTTTATTTGCATACATAAAGCAAGCAATTCCCAGGAACTACGGAATACAGCTATCCGTTCCACCTTCTGATTTTCCACAATATATTAAATTATATTGTGATCAAAATTACATATGTGTACATGTTTTTCACATTACAGAAATAAAATCCAGATTCATCTGAAAGTTACCTGACTGTGTCTTGCCAGACCAGAAATCCTTGCCTCTGCATCTGGACCTGAACTCTGATTCTCTGATTCTGTCTCCAAATCCGGCATGCTCTTCTTCATCTTTTCATATTTTCTTTCTCTCAACACATTCATCACCTCTACAACAAGATAATCCAAATAAAACATTTACAAGTCAACAAAAATCAGAACTACTGTAGTTGTCATCATTGTGGTAGTAGTGGTAGACTAGTTATCTAGCATTACAAGTATAAGAAGCTAACTGCATACCTTGAGAGGTGACAAGCCGATAAGCTTGACGTAGGACAAGTTTATCACTTGGTCGAAGAAGCTTGACACGCGTGAGATGCACTGCCCTATCCTTGTCCTCCGAATTCTCTTTTCCATCATCAGGCAATGGTATTATCAGAGAAACATAATGTCCCGGATTCATTTTCATCACCTCACTAGCACTTATTGACCAATAAAACTTCTCCATCTTCCCACTAGGATGTTGTATGACTAGTGCTGCTGCATCTATTGTTTGGCAATTACCCATCCCTCTTTATATGAATAATGGTTAGGATGATGAAAATTATAGAATGGAAAAGGAGATGAGAAGGAGGATATGAAGTAGCCAACAGTCTGCTTCTTGCAGTTTTCACCAAACTTCAGGAATGGTAGTATAGATCTCACTCAAGTTTAGCCATCCCAGGCTTCTACCACCTTTTATGGCTCCCAATTTGATTTCATTCCAACGACTTCACCAGCTGACTCATTTTTATACCACATAAACAAATCCAAATTGCATGCAATGGACAGGATAACTGTTTATATTACTATAATCCTGACAATGAAATTTAACACTATATATGTACATATATTATCACATTAGGTGCGGGCGGCTTTCCTGAGATGCTGTTCCACTTGCCACGTGGATTAATGTCAAGGGTCAAGATCTTTGGACGGGCATGCTTGACAGATTCGAAGGGGCCAATCTCTATATTTAAGAGGAAAAATGCTTAATCTTTCTTAATCCCATAAAAAATTAATGTAATAATAATAAAAAACTATCCTCAAACCATATCAAAGATTCAAAGCGTGTGCATTTGAGATTTCTTATTTTCTTTCACTCGACCACCTTATTCCTTGGTTGGCATGCCCTCAAGCTGTTCATGAATTTAACACTGACTTATTTTGTGCATGTGTGACCAAACTTGGCACTTCTCTTATTCTTTTTCTTTTGTTTTTTAGTTACCCAGATTGGACAAGTAATTACTTCTGGAAACTCTGCATTGAAAATTTGTTGATCTAATCTATACTATACAGGCAAATAGTCTTTTTCATTTTGCTATCGTCCGGCCAATTAATTATTACTTTTGAGCTAAAGCTCTTTTAGCTGACTGCAAATTAGATTGTATAACACTATATTAGCTTTCTGTTTAAATTAAGTCGCATTCTAAACCCCTCCTTCTCAAATTAAATGACCTAATTTGACTTTAATGATCAAATTAACCAAATTTTAACTTTAAAATTTGACAAAAATATTTATATGTTTACAATTATAAAAATTGGATATTATAGCTAATTGTATAAACTTTCATTTGATATAAATATTGTCATCTATATTTTTATAAAATAATAATAATTGTGATTTTAAAATCAGTCAATTTGACTTCCAAAATCAAATTAGGACGTTTATGATGTTTATGATGGGACAGAGGGAGTATGTTTTTAGGCTATCTGGTTTTAAGTTTTATAAGACTATATTATCTATCCAGGTGTTAGTAAACATTCTTTGAACTAGTCTAGGAAATCTTTTATCCATATCTCTTAGCTAAACACAGTTTTCTCCAAAACGAAACTGAAAAGATGACCGTTGGATATATAAATCTATAATTTCATTTGATGGGATTGATTGTGAAGTATATAATTTGTATAGGAGAACTATTGTATTTTTTTTGGTGAATATATTAGCTAGAGGGATTGAATAAAAGATTACTAGGTAATGAAAGGATCTTTTGAAATTAAATAATTGCAGCTTGATTTATTTATATATTACAAATATTTGCAGTTGATTCCTGTTGGCTTTATTGTTTGATTTTATTTTCCTATGCAGACAAATAATGCAAAAATAATCTTTTTACCAAAGGCGTGAGATTAATTAAAGTTATGACCTTTTCGAGAAAATATTGACCTTATTGTGTGAGTTGGTAGTGTCTGGTAAACTGAAGTATATATCATCACTTACCAGTTATATGTTCTTATCATAATAGTAATTACGCAGTTAAAATTGAAAAAGATTTGATAGTTAACAATGGTTGGTTCAATATGTTCTTATTATAATAGTAATTGTAAAGTTAAAATTGAAAAAAATTATCGATAGTTAACTATGGTTGGTTAATAAAAATTAACAAGTGTTCTTATTAGGTTGAAAATTTGAACTCGGGAAATGTGCCACTCCCATCTAACATACCTTGGACTTTTGGGTTTTTTTTTTTCACTGTCAAAAATATAAAAATGCCTTTTATTTAAATATACTGTTGCAAAAATCATTACTCAATTAAAATGAGAACTTTCGTTTTGAGATGGAGAACTTTGTATGTACTTTTATTGGATGAAAACATATACTGGACTCTGTGGATTAGCACAAATGTCTAGATCTAAGACAATGAGGACATAAAAGACTGTACACAGTATTTTTCAAATCGTAGAAAATCAAATTTCTTATATACAATATCGGGGTTTAAGCAGGGGTTTTACGAATAAATTAATGAAAAAAAGACCTTAATCTTACTAAAATCTTTGACCCTTGTAATTTTGCTTCTACCACAAATGTCTGAAAATCTTTACTCTTTAGATTGAATCAATTATATAAAAACATTTCCGATCAAATGTCGGTCTATGTAAGCCATGTGAAGTGTTTGGGATCTGTATTTCATATATTTAATGATGAATTGTCTATTTCTTTATTAAACATGACTACATAGAAGACTACAACCATAAGTTATTTAATGGATGAGGCAGCTACAAATACATAAATATAAATAAAAAACAAATATTATGATGGGGTAGTCCTTATAATTCTAGCGTTTGCTTATCTTTTTAAAATTCCAAGTAGTGGCAAATCAATCTTGTTTTGTTCATCAATTGTCCCCCGTGGAGAAACAAAGTATTTGTCTCAAAAGACATTCTAATTTTTATAATTTTGTTAAAGCACTCATCGACCTAACAAAATGGGGTATTGACGGGAAGTGTTAGTGGGTTTTTCTGTTATTTTGTTAAGAAAAATATGACATTTTAAGTTGCTTTCTCTACATTCTTCCCCCTGTTATAGAAAATATCACAAGTTTGGAGTTGTTAGAGAATGTCCAAGGAAAAAAGGATTTAATAAATGTAGTGTGTTCAAGATGTTAATGACACAGAAACATGGACATAGAGGAATTATTGGACACAGTAGAGAGGTCTATATGTTATGATCCAAGAGCCGGTTTACTTAATTGTTTAATAGTTCGACCGGTAACACGTCGAGAAATCGATCGGTACCGAATGGTCTCACATTAAATCGTACGATACCCAACAAAAATCAGTGATTTATATTGATTTGAGTAAATAATCAATTTGTCTGCAAAAATTGGCGTCCTCATGAGATAAACATCAGGGATTTATATTAATTTTAATAAATAATCAACTCGTCAGCAAAAATTGACGTCGTCTAAAATTTTTGACGAGATATGAGTCTTTTGGCCTAATTATATATGTTTCATTGTATATCTCATTTCTTAGAGTTGTCACATGTCCTTTAGAATTTTATTATTTTTAATAAAAATAATTAAAAAATATAACATTTGTTGATCGAAAAACGAATGAACTAGAAATATATATTAGAGCATATTAGCTAATCCACGTTAGGAATAACACCCTGTGATATGTCGGTGTTTCAGTCGTTCCTAACTTCCTATATTCCATGCCATATGTCGGATTTTTGTCCATTCCTATTCACCTTGATGATATATCGGAGTTCCGTCCGTTTTGCTACACTCGTTCGCTACACTCGTGACAACTCGCCTACAAAATCGGTATCACACTTGGCCGATCCCGATATATTTTACTGATATGTCGGCGGCAGCTCCCGTTAATTAACCCACGAACTTGTACACTCCAATAATTTCTTAAGTTCTTGAATATTTTTGGGCGTGTTCGGAGTTTATCTTTATGTTTTTAAGTCATTTTTAACTTTTGAATTTTAAAACTACTTGAGATGAGTAAGAAATTATTGATTTTTAACAAAATGTTTAATTCACTTTTTTAAAATTAAAAGAAAAAGTAACATACAAACAGATGAATATTAGTTTTTAGTTCAAAAGTAAAAAAAACAATAGCTTCCAAACAAGTCTTTTGACTGTATTGATATGTCAAAAATGAAAAAAAAAAAAAAAGAAAAAAGAAAAAAAGGGGAATACTGTAACAATCTTCGTACAATTTGACAAAAATATATTCATATTTCACTGAATTTAATGGTAAATTATAATTAGCCCCTCTTGCGCATTCTATTCATCCCTAGAATTAAATTTAAGAACCTCCTCCAAACACTCGATATTGTTGGGAACAAGTTTTGGAGACAAACTTGTTCTCCTACTCCAAGCAACCATTGGAAGTTGGAACAATAACTGAATTCCTTCCAAACCCATAAAAACAGAACATTTTTATTGCACCAAATATATACGAATTTCTTTTTGTCGAGTGGTTGATAATATCAAAGAAAGCAACATCTAAAATTGGCGAGTAGCTCATTACTATATTCAAAATAAGAATAATAAAACAGAACATACCGCACGTTTCCTAACAATAATTCTCCATAGTCTAGCTAAAATTTTGAAGCAAAAGCTTTGAACTCTTCTTCACAAACCAGTGTAATCAGAATTTAGACATACAATGCAATTACGAATTTTAACACAAAACTTGGGTGTGTTGCATGAGGGATCAGTTTTCATGTACCAAATTGTACAAGCTACAATCTCTTTAAATTTTCCATATAATAAAATAAAATAAAAGATTTTTAACCCAACCTCACTTGTCAGCTTGACGATTTGTATCAGGAAATGTCATTCCCTTTGGAGCAAAGAAGTTGGTCCCGTTGCATAAAGTTACCCGAAGACACAATTACTCCGTTTGTTTCAACTTAAAATTATAAAATTCTAAATTCGAGCAGCATAAATTACATTATCATAATTTATAATCTCATAATTTTAAACTGAAACAAACAGATACAATAATATATGCAAATTATGCATAAGATATGATGTGCCAAACGCAGGTTCACGGGTGCTGATGTTCATTTTTAATATCAGCCCCTAATGTTCATCATCCAAAGACCAATTTTTCACACATCTTGGGCCACAATGCAAGGACACTACTTGTGATGTTGCGGTTACAAGATGAACATTAGACTGATGATAAAAGCGAACCACCCCCACCCCATTTCCAACTAACAATATGAAAGATTATGTTGCTTCATGGTCAACAAAGGCCTCAAAAAGCTGTCATAAATTATCATACAAATCATTCAAAAATTCACATCATAAGATTCTAATATGCTATCTCCAAGCTCACAAGTTAACACACCTGAGGTAGAACATAGGGACACATACATATATAGGAAAACTGGTTATCAAGTGACTGCTTTGGAAGGTAAATGAGAGTGAATCTGTACTGATAGGTTTTTGTTTGGATGACCAACAAAAGACCCACATGAGATGTTAGACAGGGATGAGAGGGGGATAACTTTATCACAAGGCTATGAAATTCCCACCCATTCTTTCAAACAGATGGGAAAAATTTGTTGAGATTGAAGGGCAAAGAGTAGAACTCTTCACTCCTTGTATCTGTTTTGAATGACCTGAATTTGTCCCACCAGTGCATGCCCCTGTCCTTCCTAGTCGTGTTGTCCTTCCGGTGCAGTGTGACATCAAGGAAGAGAGCCAAGAAGCCCGCAACAAATGGTTCTGATGAAAATGGCACATTGATCATATCGTTGAACTGCCAAAAATATCAGATGAGTTAAAGTAGGTTTTCATTGTAAAGTAATCAGGAGCGGGGGGAAATGACAATCTTAGAAAGAAAAAAAAAATGCTGGTTGAGGCAGAAAGAGGATTATTCTTGCTTACCCATCTAGCTTTGGTGTGGACAGGACCGTAACCCCTCACTGCTAAGTACTCGTTGAAGTACTGCGGAATGGATAAGCCCATGAAAATTGAGAACCCTAAGATGAACTTTGTTCTGAAGCTGTTTAAATTGCAAAACTGGAGGAAGCTAAGACCTGCTGAACCTGCTCATGCAATAACATGACATCAACTTCAGTATCACATGGTAGCACAAAATATGTTGCATTATCTTCTTTAGGCACTCACCCACATAGGCGAAGAAAAGACAATATAATGCTGCAATAATTGGTGACGGTATTGAGGCAAAGACTGCTCCAAATTTTGCTGAATATAGAAAAACATGTAACTACCATTACCGGAGAACAATTTAAAAAGTTATCTTAATAATAGAGCATACTTATCAAGGATAACTAACCAAGTATGGAAAAGAATATCATGAATCCAGCAGATATCTGCACAACCCTTCGGCTGCCCACACGATTCAATGCTAGCAAACCAGCATTCTCACTGTAAATAGGAATAAAGTTCATGCACCAAACCGAATATGAACATTTTCCTAGATGGTTCCATAAATGCAAAATTTTAAAATCTTACACTGATACTGATGACCCATTCCCAGTTCCAAAAATTCCAGAGAACAATATGCCTACTCCCTGATTGAAACAATAATAAAAATTAATTCAAAATCACAGAAACTGTGCATTTGTATAAAAATAGAGAAACGATAATACTTGGAAATAAAAAATGTTTGTATTGCTAAAACACCTAAGCACTCATGCACAAAGAGTCAGAAGAAGTAGCACATGATCATATACTCTTTTTTAGTTTTTGTATTACATACCTCAGTGTCCCCTCAAATCTTGACTTTCGACATATATTAATCTTTTAATGCACGTAAAATTCAGAGCAAGATAATGAATTATACCTGCCAGCCAACTCCACGACTGAGGACTGAAGGTGGTATAGGGGTTGCACTTGCATACCTTGACACAGCAATGAAGGCACCAGTGGACTGTTTGAGGAACAGAAATGTAGTTAACAAGAAACTATAGAGTGTTTTTTTCTATTTTGGTGAATCCTATACAATTGCCCAGCATTTGGATTAGAAAGACTACTGAATCAAAAAATTCTTTATCTGGAAATTTAATACTCGAGAGAAAAATTAAGAGACAGAATAACCAGTATACAAAGCAACAATGTATATACCAAAAACTGCACAATATAATAACTCTAAGGCCCAGGAACTACCACCTCATTCCCAACCCAACACCCCATCCACAAGGAAAATAATTTATTAATTAAAAGCACAAAATGAAAAACCAAAAACAACTTAGTAACAAATTTGACTTTGTAATAAAACTAATTGGCTCAGCCACATGTGGCCTGATATAGAAGGCTGCTATATAATCATGAAAAATAAACCTCCTATGTAAATGTGTAGGAAACAAATTACTCAAATTTCAGTTCAGAAAGCGAATGAGATTAAAAGCTGCAATGCAAGTCAGAATTTTTTTAAAAACATCCAAGTATAGGAGGCTTCATTGGCATAAGCAAAATGGAACAGGAAACAACCTCAACAAGAGCAACAAATGAAGCAGCCATCATAGCAAAAGCTTCTCCGGCATCAAAAGTAGGAGCTCCCCATTGAAATGGATATGGTACTCTTATCCTGCAAAACAGGAAGTGCAATTTATGAATACATAGTACCAACTGCTAAGGTACAGACTTGGCTTCCCCTCCTTTATTCATCAGGTGCAGCTCTAGTGCATATTCTTGTTTAATGTAACACTCAGTAATGTAATTATCTTCTTTAAATTAATCTCCATCACTGGATAACAAGTACCAGTCCGGCCCCATAACTAATATGCGAAGACAAAGTCATACCATGGAGCTGCACCTATAATTCCAGCACGGTCTGTTCTGCAGCTCAATTGGGTTGTTCTTGGTGAATGCTTGTAAGCTCCACTGACAGTGAGCAAGTGAGCGTAAATCCACACAATAATCACCGAGAATATGACAGCAAAGCGATCAAAGATGTGCCTTTCTCCACTCATAATATGGGGTATATACTGTGTATGAAGACTGCAAGTTAGCTAAATGCTGTTGTAAATCATCATATAAGGGAAATGATTCTGTTCAAGAAAACAACATCCAAAGAATTATAGCAGAATAATAGGCTGTGAACTAAAGAGAATCCACAGTACCTGTGAGAAGATTACTAAAATGATGAGTTGAGGCAGTCCAATCTCCACACATTTTGATAGCTAGTCACAAAATGCAACAAACACCGACCACAAGAGTGAGAAAATATACAATAACAAATTTAAAATGTTACATGAGAATAGGAGGAAAAAAAAGTTATTTCAACAAATTTCTCGTCCATTTCAAAAGAAGGAAATAAATGCATACCAGAGGAAAACCAAACTCATATAGCCCAAAACCTGCTAGAGACACCAATGGAACAACAGAGAGTGGACTCATGAACCTGATCATATGAGGAAATGACGCTGTATAACTTAACCAAACCAAGTACAGAATACACACATATATATCTTTAAGACAAACGAACAGAAATTCAGGAAACAGAAATTTAATTGAATCTCCAGAGAACAATATTAATTAACCTTGCGACATTACGCCAAAGGCCACTAAAACCAATGACAATCTGAAGAGTTGATGCAACAATAAGGGCGCCCTGGGTTCCCCGCATTATCTTCTCAAATTTCTGCGTAGCAGCATAAATCAAATTAACATAAGTACTTCTAAGGCTATAACTAAGCAAGGAGAGGATTTATTAGGCTACCTCCTGAGGATCCAAAAGGTCACTGTATCGACTGGCCAAGACAATAGAAAGTGTTGTGGGCACAAAAGTATAAGAGGCTCCAATAACAGCAGGTAATCGGGTACCAAAGAATGTTTGGGTCAGTGTGTTCAATCCGGCCACAAATAGCAGTGTTTGAATCATCTTTGCTTTTTCCTCCTAAAGATAGAGCCGTTTATTCCAGTTCCATTAACAAAAACTATCATACTTTAAAATGACATCAAGTTATCGCTGCTTAATTGAAAACATTGTCAAAAATTCAAAAAGGAAAAATGAAAAGAGCACACAAAGTTGAGATGCAGAACACTAGCAGCATTGCTACTGTCTTTACAAAAGCCTTACATTTCCTCCTCCCATTTGGGGAACCAAAGTAGTGGGAATGAGCACTGTTGTACCAAGCATCACAAGATAGTGTTGGAACCCAAGTAATATGGCTTCAGCTGCATACATGTAGTGACAACCCCAAATCAAAACTCATTCGTTCACATGTCATTTAAATTTAACGCTATCTTCTACCCAAACAACTATAAATTGAAAATCATTTATCAAAACACAAGTTCTGGTAATGAAAAGTTAATGCATGAAATTGAACATTGAAATTACGTGTTAAATAGTGGGTCCATAGCCCAACAATTGCAGTATTGCACCACACATATATGCAAGCTTACATCTTCATCGCCCATTTAGAAACACAATTTGGGCTCATAATCATGAATTCATATTTGGTCATCCAGTAGGTGAGAGTAGAGGTGTCTACGTATATATTATTATCATTTTTTCTTTTTAAAATATTTAGTAGAAGGAAACGGTGAAATAACTCACGCCAAGGAGGGGGACTTGTAATGCAGTAAGCAATGTTGGCTAACTGATCCTTTGCCGGATGTGGCAGCAGCTCCTCCTGTTTGGGCGGTGGTGCAGGTCCTCCTCCAGCCATGACTCCCCTGCTTCTTCGTTCCCTCCTACTTTTCTCACTCTTACACCAAACCCCTACAACTGAAAATACCCAGAAACCCCAAATCTCTTAAAACCCTTCAATATATCATAAACCTCTACTACAACCCATAATTCTCATACCCATATAAATTTATTTTCCATCAACCCACAAAAAACCAAGATGAACAAAGTCCACCTACATGCATGTATGTCTGTATATGAAGTTAAAAAAGGTAGAAATGCTATTAGACGCTTAGTTAATCAACCAAAAACTTACCTCAATGATCAGAAAATATTTCTCTCCTCTTTTTTTCCCTTTCTTGTCTGAGAAGTTCACAGAAAAAGAAAGATTAAGAGGTATAAGAAAACCCAAAACTCACTTTGAAGAATTAAATTAGAAAATTTTAAAATAAAAAACAGCAAAAAGTAAATGTGAAGATGTTCTGAGCAAGGAAAAGAAAAGAGCACGGAGAGAGAAAAAAGCAGAGAAACATAAAAGTGAGAAAGAAACCAAAATACCCTCCAGAGACCAGAGGAATCTGTTTCTTTGGTGTACATTTGAGTTCTTTTCTTTAAATTGAAAAAAAATGTTATTTGTAGGATTTGGGGAATGCAGCCTCTGCCACCTTTTCTTTCTCTCGCGTAAAGATAAAGCTTCAAAGCATTAAAAGCATCTCCACCCTCAACTTTACTAACAATAGTTATAAACTCAATCCTATCGCAAAAAAAGAATATGGATATATATGATTACGGTAATACATAATACATATGCCTAGTTAAGATTATAAAATTTAACTTAAGTGGTTAATTCCATCTGCAGCTTATTTAGTCTATCACCCAAAGTTTAAGGAATTTGAAGCATTCTAAGATTAGAATTATGACAAAAATGTAATCAGAAGTTTAAGTTACAAAATTTTTACCTACAAATAAAATTTTCAGTTATGTTATAAGTATTAATTTTCTCATTAGTTAAAGTTGAACCAATTTATTACATTTAAATGGACAATTTCACGGACTATATTATATACAGCCAATATTTGATTCTGAAGTGGATGGAGTTAAATAATATATCTCAAATGCAACTTAGATTATCACCAGGCAGGGAAAACAGTTGTTCTAGATCCAAGACAATTTAACTGATTGAACTTTAATAATTTATACAATTAACAATGCAAACTTGCTAAGTATATCAGTTTAATGAATAATTATGTAAAGTGAAAAGGGAAGTTCACACTGTTTCCATCTTTGTTTCTTTTACTCCCTCTGCAAAACAAGAATCAAGGTACAAAAAGGCTGTAAACAGTGCTTGGGATTTTAAAGAAACAGAAAGAAAATGACAATCCAAACCTGTAAAAAGCTTTGTTCTTGGGTCAATTATATACATATATATAACTCCCATGTACTATTATAGTCACAATTCATACATTTCTTTATATCTTTATACTCTCTTCTCATGCATAAGAGTAGGACATATTCATTAAATATATGAAATGAAAAATATAGAAATAATAAAGAAGTATGCAGATACCACCCTTTCTTTAAACACATACTATTATTAGTACACAAAATTCCGGTTAGTGTTAAAAAATGAAAACATTTTTCGTGCAATTTGTATAATAGAAAATTCTGGTCATATTATGTATGATAACATAGTAATATAAATTTATTTAGAACCCTGTTTAAGAATTATTTTTGTGAAAAACCACTTAACGAGAATTGTTCCTTATTAGTATTTCATAATTAGTATTGCTTTTTCTTTTATAAATATTATCAGTTTAATTGTGCCACGGTAGTCTTGTAGTCCCAAATGACCATTCATCAAGTTTCGGGGTCAAATCTACCTAGCTAGAAGCAAAAGTTTTGATGATTTAGTAGCTGAAGTATCAATTACTAGTATAGTGGGTCAGTCATTTTCTGCTTCGGAAATTTCAAATTTGAAAATGAAAGGTTGAAAAGAGCTGTTTTGTTTCAGAAGTTGCAGCATGCCGCTGGTGGCTTGGGCTGTACAATTTTATAAGTATGTAATACGAGTACAATTCCAAACCAGTCTACCAGAGTAATCTATTTATTCAATGTTCATTAACTAAAATTTTGATAATTAAATTGCAACATGATTTTAATAATAACTTTATTTGAAACTTTTATGCATTTTGTAATACTTATTATTTTATATCTGAAATCAATTAAGTCCACGTCAAATTTGGATTACATAATTTCGTAAAGTTATAGATAATTTTTTTAATGTAATTTTTAAGAATGTTAACTATAATTTACTCACTTTTTTCAAAATGGATAGAAACAAAATTGTGAAGGCATGGGCTCCATGATCTCTTGTAATACGGGCTGTTGTACTTTCAGGATCAGCTAGTAAGATTAGTTTATAGGCTTTAAGAAAACTTAGCGATAGCCCAAAGAAAAACTGTATTAATATTGGGGTCCCTTGTTGGCGTCTGGTGATTGCTCAACAGCCTCAGACTAGTATTAAATATGGTTTAAAAAATAAAATATATATAAAGTATATAATTTCTGTAAAATATGATAAATGTAAAAACTTTTAACGTCAAGATTTTTACGTGAAAGATTTAAACAAGAAAATACACGAATGAGGGATTTCATAATTTTACTAAAAGATAATATAAGAATACAAAGTTGATTGAAAAATTTCTTCTTTTGCTTTCGATGCACCCTTCTCATCCAATCTGATTTTTTTATATCGAAAGAAAACGCACCATTCCTTTAGTATGCTGCATTATTTGTGCGCAACCTTTTTTTTTCTGTTACAAAACAGAATATTGTCTAAAAATTTACGCACATATTCACACATATCAGAAGAGATAATCAATAATCACACATATTAGAAGAGATAATGAATAATCAATATGACTAATGACTAAGTCTATTTATATACAAGAATACTACATATTTTTCTACTATTTAGTCTCTTAATTACACAGATAATCACATCGCATTTATAAATACTGTCTCATTATTATGAGGTAAAAATAAATTTACACGATTACTAAAATAAAACCCAAATATGAAAAGGGTTTCAAACAAAATTACTTTTGGGACAACGATCATCACTTTTATTCAAGAAACACTTAAGAAGTTTCTATAACTTACTACACTACAAGACAATCACAGGGACGATCTTTGACTTCTTGATGATGCTTTTATGCTCTACACAATTGAACTGAGTATTGTTTGTTACAAGTCAATTTCCGAATATAGTTGAACTCTTTCTTTCTTTTACTTATCCTCTTCTGTTACTAGCTTTTAAGTTGTTTTATTCGTATGTTCTTGCATCATTAACTTTGACCATAAAATCATAGCAAGAATACATCAAACAGAATATTGTGCACTTTAAAACTATATATTGAAGCTTTACTTCATTTTTTGTACAAACGTTTGATTTAAGATTTATATCACAAATTTTAGCCAATCTTTACCCAAAAAAAAACCCTTCAAAATAAAAAAAATTGTACCCAACCAGCTTGAGGTTTCCTTGATTAAGTGATCATCAACCTACATTAATCTCGGTTAAGCCTTTATTAAGGTATGTTTACATTTCTAATTTTCACGAAAACTTTTGTTATTTAATTAGAATCTTAAAGTTAACTTCTCTTTGTTTTTGCTTTATTTGCATGATCAGAAAGTTACCGTGAGAGTATATGACATTATTACTATGCATTACGATCATCCAAAGTTCAACTTTTTGTGGAAGATTATAATAGAAAGTGAACAAACAAACTGTTCATCTACAGAAATCTGATTTTCTGATATGATAAAGCAAGGCAGTACATATACTTAGTGTTGTATTAGAAGGCACCAAAAGCAAAGTAACAATATTCCTTAATGCTATACTTTTACCCACAAGTACATTTGAACTTGCAGACAGAAAAATACAGTAGGTATTGTTGTACATTGTAGTATCAACAAAAATTACAAATTCTATTAACAGTAACTTTAAAACGAAAAATAAAAATATAAACTACCCATGAACCATAATACTTCTGGCGGTTTCATCATTAATTGGTTATGAAGAAATTGATCAAAAAAGGGGAAATAAAATGACCTCTCAACAGCAATCATTTTCCTATATGCAAAATTTCAAAGCAAATTAAAATTAAGGCTGAAAGTGTAGTTTCCTATCTTTCCCAAACTATAAACGAAGACAAGTCAATCATACACTCTTCCATTTCTTTGCCTCCTTATTTCTTATCCTTCAAGTTTGAAATCAAGTTGTTGGAAAATGGTGTTGTGAGTATTTTCCAAAGCTAACCCATCTTTTGCTTTGTACATACTCTTACAGGATTCTCATAATCTCCTAGTACTTCATAATCTTTTCGGAGGGCTCTCAGTTTCTTTGGACATCTACACATTTTTGAGGACTTTGTCACATTTTAATCTGCATATCTTCCGAAAACTGGTAACTGGACTTGTTCCAAGAAGCAGTATCATGCTTCTGCGATTAGCCTCAGCGTGGAACAAGCGCCGCAGAAGCAAACGTGAGAATCACATCAGTCCTTGTATGTATTTGCTTCTATTTATTCTCTACCTCATGAAGATTTATATTAGCTTTCATAGTAAATGATTAGAACACCTTACTTTCAGGGATATATAAGCCTCTGGAGTATTGGCAACTTGAAGATCAAAATCAACCTGCAAAAAAACGACTGGGGTCATCAACAGTTTTCACGCTAAAAGAAATGGAGGCGGCAACATGTTCCTTCAGTGAGGAAAACTTTCTTGGAAAAGGAGGATTTGGTCGAGTATATAAAGGAATTCTACAATCTGGAGAGGTATGTGCAGAAATAAAAATCACTTGATACCAAGAAATCATGAAACATAAAAATTTTCAGTATGATAGAAAATATGAACAATTAGATAAGTTCTAACAGAACTGACAATCCATTATCCTGAATGAACTTGTGCTCGAATATTCTCTTTTGGATTATGAAGGTGGTAGCAATCAAGAAAATGGACCTACCACCATCCAAGGCGGCAGATGGAGAGCGAGAATTTCGTGTTGAAGTTGATATATTGAGCAGACTGGACCACCCAAATTTAGTTTCCCTAATAGGCTATTGTGCAGATGGGAAACACAGGTTTCTGGTGTATGAATATATGCAGAAAGGGAACTTGCAAGATCACTTAAATGGTAGTTCTTCCACTCAAGGATTACGTTGCCTATTCAGAACTTCAGCAACTACCTTCTAAAAATTTTTTATCTATATATTAGGAATTGGGGATGTGACGATGGACTGGCCTTTGCGGCTTGAAGTGGCACTTGGAGCAGCTAAAGGACTTGCTTACCTCCATTCTAGTTCAGCTGTTGGAGGAATTCCTATAGTTCATAGAGACTTCAAATCCTCCAACATTCTTTTGAACAACAAGTATGAAGCAAAGGTGAATTAACCTGACTCACTTCTCATTAGGGTTAGTGTTAGAAATTAGTTTCATGAAACCATGCTTACTAGGCTTCACTGGCTAATTTCTCAGATATCAGATTTTGGGCTTGCCAAATTGATGCCAGATGGTCATGAAACCTTTGTGACTGCAAGAGTGCTCGGAACTTTTGGCTACTTTGACCCCGAGTACACATCGGTATGCATCATTAATTAAGTTACAAGAATTAGAAAAGTAATCACCTTGGCTCTACCTATCCTCTTTCTAAATTAGCCCAATTAACATATGAAAATTCTTATCACTTGTACATGAGTGAATGGAAAAGAATACTTCTGCAATAATGTCACCATTAGATATATATTGCAGAAGCGCATTCCGAAGTGACATGCTGTTGATCAAATATATTTAAAACATGTATGACACCCATCAATATTAAATTTGTATTTTTGAAAGTTTCACAAAGAGAGACTTAATTCTTAGGTATTTGAGTCAAAGTGAATAGCAATAGGGCTAACATCTTAATTCACATTTAGCCGACTGAAAGAGATTTGAGAGTTTGTTGCTTGCTTTTAACAGACAGGCAAGCTCACTTTACAAAGTGATGTGTATGCATTTGGAGTGGTTCTTCTTGAGCTTTTGACTGGACGAAGAGCCGTGGACCTGAACCAAGGACCCAACGACCAAAACCTTGTACTACAGGTAGAAATAGTTCTTCTCACATACCAGATTCTGGTAGACTACTTGCAAGCAATGTAGGGCACACTAAATCTGGTTTCATTATCATCTTAATAACTAAGAAGTCCCTTTGGAGTGTTACAGGTTAGGCATATTCTAAATGACAAGAAAAGACTGCGGAAGGTGATAGACCCAGAGATGAGACGAAGATCATACACTACGGAGTCTATAGCCATGTTTGCAAACCTAGCATCACGCTGTGTCCGCATTGACAGTACTGAGAGACCTTCAATGGAAGACTGTATAAAAGAACTCCAACTGATTTTATTAAAAAATTCAAAAGGCTCAAGTATGACCATATATTCATTCAGAATGGTCTGAAACCTTGGTGAAGTAAATATTTATTCTGCTGAAAGTTCCATATCATAGATAGTTGTTCATAATTGGAGAATACTGATAATACCTGAAGCTTAAAATTGCAAAGTGTTTGAGTTGGGACCGAGAATCTAGTCAAGTGTCAGATATGCATTTTGTGCTGAAAGTTTCAATAGCTAAGAGAACTGTAAAAGTCTAGAACAGGAACGATCCGAATAAAGGAAAATTACATGTACATAATGTATTCAAATTAGCACGATTTTGTTTGATGCCATCCGACTGGTAGTCTACTCGTATATAAGTACTCACATTATGCTTGTTATTTTTCGGATTTATAGTAAAAAATATTTGTAAGAATTTTGGTGGTTCAGAATTGTGGCCACATCAAGATGTGATCTCAGAATAAGTGTTGCCATATGGTATTACAGATGATCTATCATACAGAGTTCTAAAAAGTTGTTAGGCTGTCTTACCTATTTCTCTGAATACTCTATATGTTAAATAGTATACGGAACAAAGAATTATTAGATGTAAAAATCCTAACTTTTTCATGAAAAGATGCATAAAGAAAATTCTAAAGGCACAACAAATTCATTAGAAGTCAAAATAGCACTTCCCAGTCCGTATCAAGTTCATGTGGTAGATATCTAATCTACTCACGTGGAGCAAGGCGGCTCAGTCAAACAGTGAAGGTAGAAACCGCCTCATACCTAGGCAGGGGTTAAGTAGCCTAGACACTAGAAACTGCTGATTATATACAAAATTGTTCAAAATGAGAACATACTACTCTTATGCTTACCATCTTCTATAGAGCCAAGCCAACATTAAACAGAAATTCAAACATAACATGTATGAAAAGAACTGGAAAACCAAAAAAAAAATAATAATAATAACAACTGCATATATCTGAAGGAACCAAATGAAAAAATATATGTATTACAATCGAGTGATGGTTATCATGAATTAGCCATAACTGAGCAATAAAAACTGAAACCAAAACCAGGGAAGCATAGGATATCAGATTGACTGAAAACTTGACACAAGAAATTTTTTGGAATGGTGTACTAAGATCTGTACTAGAATGAGGTGTATTGTTTGCCTCAAGACAAAGCATCAAACTTATTCACAAGGGCATTATGGAGATTAAGAGAGAAGATTCAAACTGCAATAAGCAATGAAGTATGAATTACAATGAATAAGGACAAAAAGACCAGTACCAACGCGTACCTTAAAAAAAGGATTCTTTAATTTCTACATAGCAGCTCATGAAGGATGGTTCTCATTAGAATCTGATACTTCCATTTCCAAAGAACTGTTTGAGAGAGTTAGTTGCTTGCGCATTAGATGCTTACGTCTCTGCAATGTTAACAAAATTAAGATGTTGTCTGTCTTAAGAATGCTGTAACCTGCTTTCGTATACATGTTAAATGGTGCAGCATCAATCATTCTGCAGTGCAAGTAAACCTCCTTAGAGGAACTCATCTGTGAAATCAGTTCCTCACTTGCCTTCAACAGATGCCACCCTATACCCCTCCTGGAAAACATAATCTGGTTATACAGATCTTTGCATAAAAATTCTTTTAGTGCTCGAGTTTAGGATCACAACCCTAAAACAATTATTGCTACATATATGATGTAAGCGATAGTAAATTATAACACAAATAAATCACTACTGACACTCAGAGGACAGAGGGATATGATAAATTTGTATTCTTATATACTTGACTACTCTCTCAATAGTGAAGAAAAATACAAACATTTGGCCATTGCATTTCCGAAGTAACATGGCTAGAAGTGATTCCTTATGAAACTTAATTTCACACATCCAGGCATGAGTTGAAGAGACTAAGAGAGTATTGAGCCCTCTAAATTGTCATGTCAAAAGTGCTTTGGCATGTATTTAGGCAGCCAAGTGACAAAGATCCTATTGAAGTGCATATTTTTGAAGTAAAATCTAGAATAAAATCAGGAAGAGAAAAAAAAAACTTACGACCAAAGGAGATGACCAGGTTTAAAGATGCACAAATGAGATCTAACCTAAAAAGAACTTACGATAAGTACCAGACACGGATGAAGTAAGATTTCGGCATTAAGAACCATAGAACATAGCAGGAAAGGAACTAACTTCATATTGTCATGTTTCTGATAAGATATAATGATATTTTATGGCCTGAGAACAATGCTTGGGCTCTCTCATGCATGTTTGACTGCCTGTCTTTCCTGAGTTACCACACAAGTGTTACCTATCATTACTAAGTTCACATCTCAAGCCCGAGATAGGACAAAAGTCAAATCAGATTAGGTTGCCCTAGGCTCTCTTTAATTTGCACATTGAATCCCTACTCAGCTTGTAAGCTTTAATTATAGGTGGGAAGGGCCAATGGCAATGACATCTACATAGAACTATAGAAGATTCTTTAAGGAAGTATTGATGTTCACCAGAATGCTAAGCACAAAAGACGAATGCTTGAGCTCAACCCATCATTTCATTATCAAGTGATCAAATTACTCAAATTTGTTTAAACTTCAAATCATTGTTGACATATGGCATATATCTGAGGTTTGTGAATTCTGTTTCTAGTTAGGAAGAATAAATTAAAATGGAAGAGGAAGCTGTCCAGAACTAGCTGAAAATCAGAAACCCAGTAAGACGATGATATAATAATCTTACAACTACCGACGCCAAGCCCAGAATGAAAGCTCTAAACTTTATGCACAGACTAAAAACTAAATCTTTAGAGATCCTTACTTATAACGAATCCAAACTCAAACTACCATATATAGCAAACAACAAATTTCAGTAATATTCAATGCTATAAAACCAACAATATAATAACAGTCGAGGAATAGGAATATCTACGAAGTATTTCTTTCAATATGTTGCTTCGAAAATGAGCTACATATTAAAATAAAATAAAAAAGATAATTACAACAATCATAAAAAAGAAAGATACCTCCTAAAGGACTTCTGTACCGTCATATTACAGATATATGGTGAATTCTTTGGAGGAGTAGGAGTTGGAGAAGAAGCATTAGCACCCATCTTGTTAAAACTAATTTCCACAGTCCCTGCCAACTCAACTTCATCCTCTTCCCCATCCCCTTTAAAGTACCCAATCAGTGTTGCTGTATGAGGCATCAAACTCCTCCTCTCAACCACATACTGCTTAACCAAAATCCCCAAAAAGTTCACATACCCTTTAGGTACCAGCATTGATTCAGCAAAAGATTCTGCCAGTAATCCAACAGTCATATCCATTTCATCATCCCTCATCACACGAACCAAGAGCGACCCAGATTCCAATTCTTGAAAATATCTGAAATTCTCTAAAGATTGAAGCTTTTCAAGCTCTTCATTGGACAGAAATCGACCTGTTTGATGTGGGTCCAAGAGGGTTGAGGATGAGGAAGTTGAACAAGAAGACGAAGAAGAAGAAGATTGAGAAGAAGACGAAGAAGATTGAGAAGAAGCCGAAGAAGAGAGGATGAAGTTGTAGTTGTCAAATTTGGGAAAGATAACAAAAGGTTTTGCTTGTTTTATGTTTTTGTGAGATTTGAAGTGATTGGTGTAGTGAAAGTGGTGACGAGGTTGAATGTATGAGGAGAAAGATAGGGAGATGGTACTTCTGGCCATGGAAGCTGCAAAGTGGAAAAGATTTCAATTTTTTTTGGTAAACTAATAGAAGTCTCTTGTAGAAGGTTTCTATTGGACTGGATCTAATATAGTATAAGATTCATAAGCAGCCACATTGATCATTTCCAGTCAGTAAAATTTCCCAGTAAACATCTTTAATCGGAAATTCGAAAAAAAGTACTCCATTTGTTGATGGGTATATCGGATTTTTTTCAGTCAGTAAAAATTATTTTAGTTGAAAGCGAAAAGAATAATAGGAGGAAGATACGTACGTAAACGTTGATAAGAATGGAAGAGTTCGACACTGACAACCTCAGGTGTTTCGTGGCGTGTAAAAGTAGGATTTTAAAAAAAGATGGAGATGCGGGGTATCGATCCCCGTACCTCTCGCATGCTAAGCGAGCGCTCTACCATCTGAGCTACATCCCCGTACGAATTAATTTAGTCTGAAATTTATTATATTGAAATTATAAATGGAATAATTAATCCTAAACTAGGGATTACCTTTTTTGGAATTTTATTGCTTTGCAAAATTATAAAGAATTTTTTTTCGAGTGCGTCAGCTAACGCGATTTATATCTCATTTTTATACTGACAAATTTATTGTAAGAATTTTAATTTACCAAGATTCAATTGTTTAATCTAATCAATAATTTTATATATTTCTATTTTTGTTTGATAGTCAAATTATCTCAATTAATCTAGAATACATTTGGATGAAACTTTCCTTAATATTTAAAATCACCCGGGCTTGATATTTCTGTTTTCTTTTCACTGGTTACTGGGGAGATAGAGTTATAGAGAGACAAAACCAATACTCAAGGTGAAGGAGTCGGATTTCTTGAACTTGGTAAGATATAGAGATCTTTGCGCAAATGGTGAGTTTCTACATTATACCAATTAAGTCCCCCAGTCGTTGAAAATAACAAATAAAAAAAAAAATCAAAGAGTACACATTAGCTGCCAAGACAAAATTTGTTTCTAGTAGCTCTCTCTCTCTCTCCCCCCTCTATTTTTCCCCTTTTCCTGGCTACTACTTTTTTCTGTTTTGGTACATTTCTCACTAGTAAATGGGACAAATTAAACAGGACACACACAAAAAGAATATCACAAGACCACTCACCTCCTTTTATTAGCCATTTGTTGATTCCTTTGCTCATAAATAATTGCATTTGCCAAGAAAGGACACCAGATGTAATACTACTATACTAGTACTTCAAAAACATGAATAAAACTATCAAACGAATTTACAATACTCCAAAATCATAGAGGATAAAATTTTTTTTTTTTAAATCTAAATATTTGGTATTAGGTATTATTAAACCAGAAAAACTACAAATTATAAAGAACTACAATGCAATGAATACGACAAATCTTAATATACATCGCGAATTTCCTTAAGATTTCAAGTGTATAGAGGTTTTAATTTCGATATAAATTATCTCTACATGTAAAAACCGAAAATCTTTTTGACAATGCTGTTGCCTTTGGTATCAATACATCTTACATCTCAACTATTCAAATATCCTTCACCATTTCTTTCTCGTCCTTCCGAAATCGTACCCCCAAACACAAAAAGTTGGTGGAGATTCAGAAACAAAACAAACCAACCAAAAATGGATGCTTTAAACCTAGACGAATTCGAAGAATTAAAACTTCTTCATTCTCCTCAAATAAACATGCCATTCCATCTCTTCAATATATCTAGCAAAATCTCATTCCAAGTATCAATAGGCCCTGGCAAACACCAATGTGCACAATCGTTTTGCACGCGCTCAGACACACCATTTGCAAACGGGTACGGGTACATATACGGACCCGGATGGCCATCGGGTCTCATCAATGACAAATTGGTTACATCTAATGCCTCTAATCTAATGTTACTAAATCTTTCACCATTTTTTTGAGCTGCTTCGACTTCAACCAACTCTGCTTTTCTCATCTCTGCATCCATATTTATAAGCTCC
The DNA here is from genome assembly GCA_014636745.2 of Centella asiatica. Classification (NCBI taxonomy): domain Eukaryota; kingdom Viridiplantae; phylum Streptophyta; class Magnoliopsida; order Apiales; family Apiaceae; genus Centella; species Centella asiatica. The sequence continues at coordinate 1,718,266 of CM025781.1, read as the reverse complement.
TTTTCGCCTTCTTTGTAAGGTTCAGTCTTTGGACAAGCCCCAAATTTGTCCCAATCTCCTTCAAAATGTGCTGGTGAAAATGTTGTTAAAATTACATCAAGTGGCCTTAGTCTACCATTGCTATCCCCCCTTCTTTTCATTATAGCATCTAGGGTGGTTTTTATAGCTTTTCCTAAGACACCATAAAATCCAATTTCTGTGTAATTTTGTCCTGTACAGGCATGGCACCCCAGTACAGAATCTCCTTCAAAATACACAGCAGGGTGTAAAAACCAATGCCCAACTGATAAAACAACCACGTCCATTGTCCCAATTTCTGATGCCCATTCTTCATTCACAGATTCCAAGAACAATCTGTTGTAATCTGGCCCACCATTGTTTGATTTCTCAATCCCTTTTACAAGAAAAGGTGACCAATAAACTGACACATTGACATTGTGGGAAGGAAAGTTCCATCTCCTAAACTTGTTATCTTCACCTTTGTTATAAACAAGGTTAGGAACAGAGGAAGTTGCTAACATGCAGAGGAGTGACTCCAACTGGTTTCTAGCCATGGAGTCACCCACAAAAGCTATGTTTTTGTTTCTGATGAGGTTGAGAAAAGTGGTGGGATCAAACCTGGGAACTTCACATTGCTTGGGCCTCCACCTCCAATAAAGGTACCCCTTATCAGGCCTTCCATGGCCCATACAGTTCTGTCCCTCTTTAATTGTCTCACAACTGGTGCCATTATACAAAGGGCCTTGTTTGTCATGGACCCATTTTCCATCAGTGTAATCACATTTAATAAATTCCTTCTGGGGTTTATCTTCCTCTGCAAAAACAAAAGATCTTTGTCTGTTACTAGAACTAGGAAACAACAATAACTCATAAAACTATAACAGGGATGTTAGTACTATTGACATAAGTCTAATTTTTGTAGATAAAGATCATATTTACCTTTTGATGGAAATGGAGAAGATGGGGTTGATGGAGAAGAAGATTTGTTTATGAGAATGGAGGTTTTGGAAGGAAATGGATCAGTTGGAGAGGAAGAGAAGGATAAAGGATACAAGTATAAACGAATGAAGGCTATAGGAAAAAGAGCATATAAAATCCAGGTTAATAACTTACTTCTGGTTATAGATATAGGATGATCTTTGTATCCCATTGAACATATATGAGATAAGGGTGTGTGTTGATTTTTGTGTGTTTGTGTTTTGATGAATTTTCCTCCGTTTTTCTTCTTCTTTTCTTGGTGTTTGATTGGTCTTGAAGTGAATGTAAGAGCTTGGGAAATGAGAGGAAGAAGAGAAATGAAGAAAAAGTTTGGAAGAGTGTGTGTTTTGTGTGGTGATGGGGGTGATTGGGTCAAAATCACATCCGTGAATCCCTTTTCTTTGGGTTTGGTTGGCCAACTACAATTACTAAATGATAATATAGGAGAAGTATTAGGGGTGAGCTATGTGAACGTGTGAATGTTACTACTTTGTTCTAAAAAAATTTGAAAAAAAAAACATTTAAAGATAAGTAATTTATTATGAAAATATATTTTTGGGTGGCTGAAAAAAATATTAAGATTAAACATACAGCATAACTGCATAGTTTAAAGAGCATAATAATAATGATGAGTTAATATTCAACATAATTAAATGTTACAATGATACTCCCTCTCTTTTATTTAGTTATTTTTCTAGAAATTGACTCTCTCTTTTTTTTAATTGTTTTCTTCGTATTTCAAGACAAATACAAGTTATTTTTCCTCTTTGCATATTTCAAATAAATATAAGTATTTCTTTTTTTTCATACATATTAAATAAGAGCAATCATAGTATAACATTAAAAAATTTGATGTTATTATGCTTATTAATCATTGATATGAACTGCCTAAACAAGAATTCTTGAAATATATATGATTTGAGCTAAAAAAATAACTAATAAAAAACAAAGGAAATATATTAAAAGTAAAAAAATACTCCGTATGATACAATACTTTCATTAAATAAAGTCTAACGTTATATATTAATTGATTGCTGCCGATTAAAAAATTTTGATTGCTAATTAACGTAACTATATCATAAACCTACGATGCATAAGAGCGTAATTAAATTTATTTATTTTCCGACTTGCCGTTGATTTCATTGGTATTTTGAACTTTACACGCTAATAAAAATTTTTATAAGATAATTGAAGAGTATATGAGTGTATGCGTGAATTTTTAGGCTAATAAAAATATTTAGATAATTAATGAATGTATACGTGAGTTTCTAGTTTAATAAAAAAATTTATAAGATACTAAATATATAAATGCATGCGTAAATTTTTAGGCACTAACCTGTCAGCTAAAAAAAAATATTTTCCAGCATACCGATTACTTTGTAATCGAAGTTTGAATTGAATTGCTATAAAAAAAAGCTGGACTTTTTCTTATTTTTAGGTGTAATAAGTGTTTGTCTTCACGCCTGTAACCTGTTGCAACTTGGCCGTTTGACGTTTCTGCATCACATTATTTATTTATTTATAGTTATTATATATAATTAGTTAATTATACGCCGTATGCTTGGGGCACGTCTTACAAGCAAAACTGCAAAACGCCAATACATTTTAAAAAAAAAAATCAAAATGGCTAAAGCATTGCAAAAGGCAATAGGCGGAGGGACACCTTGCATTACTACAGACGGTTCAATTATAATTGGGAAACGACATGAAGAACAATCTGTACATGGGATTAGAATACGTTTAAAAAAATTTTAGTCACACGATGATGTATAAAAAATTAAAATTAATATATTAATTTTAGTTAAAATAATTATTATAATTTCATAGGAGTAGTTTATTACAAAATGTTTCAATCACAATATAATATTCATTCTGAGTTATCATAAAGTGGATTAATTTTAAATTTTAATATGATATTATTTAACTCAAAAATCAAAACGTATTTTTAATTTTGAAACAGAATAAATAATATAGTATACGGAGTATTTTGTACTTCTCAAAAATAAAATATAGAGAAATGATATTTCCCACAAGATTTATCATACATGAATGTGAGCAAACTAATGAGAAAAAATTTGTGAAAATATCACATTTCTAAAATATATTTCATTAGTCAAGTATTCAAGTTGGTCAAAATTATCTCTTCTTTTATAAGAAATTCAAATTTCAAATTTACACAAAAATAATATCACAAAATTGTTATTATAGTAACAAATGTGTGCGTCACTTCGTATGTAATTAAAAAAATACATTCATTTCATTTTTTTTCTTTAAATAATAAATTCCATAAATGATGATATTTAAATCCCTACAGTTGTATTGTTTGGATTAATTACTTTAAATAACTCTGTGTTAATTAAGAATATTAAATTAAATCCCCACATAGTTACAAACCTATAGAACAGATTCTGTTAAAGTAAGATCGTAAATCTTCTCACCTTCACAAAATTAAAGAACGTACAAATTCAACTGAACTCCATATGCGTGTAATTCACGACGAGAGTGGGGACCATTGTCCCGAGGGTTTCTTCAAAATACTACTTTCTTCTGTGGTACGACAAAAAAATAAATTGATACTCGAGTATAACTCTCTGCTACAAACAAAACTAAAATCATGCGAATAATGGTGTATTTAGTTGGTTTGTTAAAATTAAATACAAATAGAATAAATATTCATATTATTTGATTGAAAATTTATATACTTCGTTAATTTATTTTAAAATTAGAGATGCATTTCAGTTCACATACAAAGAATTGTGAAATCTTGTAATTATAAATTAAAGTTAATTTTTTTACTTTTAATAAATTTGAAGTGCTTAAATAAAAAAAATTATACTTTAAGATCATTACAAACTCATATTACAAATAAAATTATAGTATTCACAAATAGTATAAGAAAAATGTATCTCTAATTTTGATATATAGATAATATAATTTATAGATATAATTCTAGTTGTATTTTATTTCGTCTCACGTACATAATTAAATACAATTTTAATTTTTGTCACAATTTTAGGAATAGTATATTTCAAACCAAAACTTATATATAGTTGCTGTCAGAATATATAATTGTATCTTCAACGACATTTATTAGTGACAAAAATTAATTTTTGGGACCTTTGTCCTGACAATAAACCTTTTTTACTCGGACATTGAGCATCCCATATTTTTCATTAATAATCTTTTCGTCACTTCTTTTTACCCTTTTTTCTTCCTATCATTAATGAGTAAATCAATATTATTTCATTTGACCAAGCTGATAATAAATTAGTACTCTTTAAAATTATGTACAATTAGGGATGTTAATGGTGTAGATTGGTTTTGATTTTTATATGATTTAGTTATACATCACTAGAAAAAAATCTTATACCTAAATTGTAACGTATCAATCTCCATTTAACATATTTATGAATTAAAATTGAATCGATCGGTGCAGCCATTTAAACAGCACCACACCAATAATAATAAAAAATTATATACCATATATTTAATATACATTTTATAAGAACTATACAATTATATAATATAAAATTTGTAATGTAGTGAAATTTATGGATTAAAATTAGTATTATATAATTGAAATCAACATTTAATAAATATGTAGTAATAATAATTTTTTATAAAAATATGTATATTAATCAATCAAGGCATATAAATTCAAACTAAATGCTTTGATTACTTAAAATATTAGTGCGGTGCGATTCATATCACCGGTTCACTAATAAATATTAAAATCATACTGAATCAATACTGATTCAAAAACTTATGAATCAAAATCACATCAATTATGAAGCCAATTAAATTAAAAATTCATCTATTCAAAGCGATTCCACCATGGTTACGATTTAAATTGTTGTATAATAGCAATCTCTGGTTCGCCATATATATATATATATATATATATATTAAAAGTGACTCTCCCAATGATATAATCACATGCGTATTGCAGAAGAGATGCCCTACTGCCCAACCCAATCATTTGATTAATTTCATGTGTCCTTCGACCCCCAGGGTTGGAATGAAAAGATATATTTTATTTGTCTTATAAAAATGAGAATGATTTATAATATGAAAAAAAATAAAAAATAAAAAACTTTAAAAAAGTCTATAATTTGAAAAGAAGGAAGAAACGTTGGTATGAGTTTTCATAAGAACGTGGCTGCGTAATTAATTATTTGACTTCACCGAACCCACTTCCAAATGTCAAAAGCAGCACCGCTATTGATGGCTGGATCCACCACATGCGCCATGTGAATATGACATACTACCGCACCACTTATTAATTAGTACTATGCTGATTAATACACTCTAATATAAAAATAGTACTCTACTATTTTGTAATACACTTGTTACAAATCAGAAAAAATAATCGATCGTACTTGCATTTTTCCTAAATACAATATAAGGTTTCTTTTAAGTTTAATTATTGACAAGTTTATTCGTAAATTAATTTAAGATGGGATCATTAACTTTGAACTTGTGAACTATCGACAAAGTATAGTTACTTATGATGTTTATTATTTTCATTTCTTGCAAAAACTTAAGTTATTTATATCAATTCTATATTAAAAATAGTAAAAAGTAACTTTTAAAAATTAATATTAGTTTTACATTTTAAAATGGATAAAATATTAATTTGTCTCATGTACAACAATCACAAGTGATTATTTTTGCTATCATTCGTAACATCTGAAATGAAAAGGAATAATTTCTGTTGGTACTGCACCTTATATTTGTGTGTTTTTTTTCTTTTTCCTTGATAAACACCCTAGTAAGAACACAAAAAGGGCAAATATAAATAAATAAACCAAGTAAAATCTATTATTCCAAACTCGAAAGTCATATATCCAAAGTGAGAACACAAAAAGAGCAATGTATTAAACGAGAATAATCAACTTAACATCGGGAATGTTTGAAACGAGTATAATTAATTTTGCCAATAGTCGACAAACTAGCCAATTTAATGATTTATACACCAAATGGCAATTTCCTCCGGCAACACACCCCCCGTCCCCCTCCCCCCCCCCCCCCTCCCCCAAAACCCACAACCCCCACCCCCAACCCGCCCCTCACACACAAAGTATGTACACTGCAAGTGCCCTCACCATCTGGTCCCAATTCATCATCACCCCCAATGAGACATTGAGACGCCTTGTGGGGTTCTAATTTGGCGCATCAGTTACGGGTAATTCCTCCGTTTCATAATTATTTTATTTTTTTTATACGTAATTTTTTATAAGTTAAATACTTTATTAATATTTTAAAAATTAATAATGAAAGTATTTTAAATAAGAATTAATATGAATATAAATTTTACCATATAAAAAATTTCAAACACTTAAATTTACATACAAAAAAAAACTCAAATGTCAATTATTATTAAACAGAATGACTATTTGTTACTCCCTTCATTCATATTTACATATTTTTTTAGGAAAAAAAATATATTCTATTTTACATGTCATTTGTAAATTCTAATAAAATATTTACGACTTAATTTTTACATTAAGCACTATATTTAATACTAATTTGATTCTCTTTCATTGTTTTTAATAAACTTTTAAAATGTAATATTGAACTTTTACAACTTTTTTAGTCAAGTACACAAAATTAGAAAACAACATATAAAAGTGAACGGAGGGAGTAATATCTTACGATCTTTTTAGAAAGGATAAATGATAGTCATATGCTTTATTTTAGAGTAATTTTATTTATTTGTGATGCATGTATTTATACACCGTATAAATAATATCGAATTCACTTTCTTCTCTAACCATAAAATTAAAATTTAATCAATTCCTAAAATTTTATTTGATTAATTCCTCTAAAACGTGAGAAAGACAAGATTTTATAAATTAATAAAAAATCTTGTAAAATAGTTGATAAGTGTGCGAATGAATATCTGTCAAAAATATACTCAAACAAATATATTAAAGAGATAAAAGAGAATGACTCAAAAAATGAAGAAAACATAGTGTTAGTAATTAAAAAAAAAAGGTGTAAAATATATATTTTTAAATAACTTTTTAAAAATATGCTTCAAACACCCTTCTAAAAATATGATCACACAACCGACTCCCTTTACAAACGCGTTGTCGATTTCATTTGCTTCTGATAGTGCCACACCTGTCCCGCAAAACTAACCAGCTGGTCTCCATGTTCCGCAGGGTTGCTTCATGGCCCACTCGAGGCTCATCGGAAGAATATAATCAATTGATTTGATGCCCTAAGACACAAGTACGGAGTTTTTGTTTTTTTTGTTTTGTTTTTTTTTTTTTTTGTGTCGTGTACCAATTTAAAATAATAAATGAGAGAGTAGTTTGATGTCATAGTTCTCCGATTCAAGCTTGTCTTCGCCATCATATCTTTTATTTTGTAACTCGGATCTTATTGGAATGAATTTTTTTCTGTTTTTGAGGATTAAAAAGAAATGTTGAAATAGTATAATATTATTTACTTGTGATGCACTCAGGAGGTTATTTCCTTGTCGTGTTTTGATATTATAAAATGTGAGGCTAAATTTGTAATATACTTTTACTAATTAAGTCGTTAACTTAAAATTGCAAATTATAACATAAGTAGGCATGATAACGGCACGGGTATGGAATGAGAAGCTGTTTTCAAACTCTATCCGTTAAACTTACATAGTCTCCCAAACTCGTCTCCGCCCCGTTACTTAAAATTATTATTTTTATTTAATTTATTTATTTAATTTCTTTATTTTTTTATATTATTTTCTAACAAAATCTTCTAAAATCATTATAAAATATGTTTTATATATAAACGGGTCGGAGTCAGAGTTAAATGGGGTGATACCTTATAAAATTCAACTAATCGGGTCCCATTAAGATCGGAGTTAGACGAAAAATTAATGGGTCGAGTAAAATTATCATATTTAAACATAAGCATGTGATGCATCGTAGGAATGGAGATATAAGATATCAAAGATTCAAAGAATTAGATGAAATACCAATCTCTCTATCCATATTAGTAAATGCGTACGAATTAAACTGGACAATTCTACGTTCCATATTCGACAAAAATATAAAATATCAACGTCTCTTATCCCGTTTCATGTCCCTCAATATACCATATTTCTTTTTTTATTACTATTATCTTATCCCCTATATATGAATGTTCACTAAGTAGAAATTTATAACTTTTAACTTAAAAAATTATTTGTTTCGAATTTCAGGACCTCCAAACTATAAGTTGGCATAGTCCAGTTATATTATATACTCCGTACAAAAGACAATAATAGTAAAAGGATTTAAAAAATGAGAGAATTCTGAGATGGACTTCTATAATTAATAAAGAAATATTATTAAATTATAAAACTAACTCTCATGTATTAAATTTAGAAATTTTATATCTGTAAATTCTGTTAAGTCTTTCATCCACCTAATTGTCAAAAAAAAAAAAAAAAAAAAAGATTCTAGTGGTGACTTAGAAAAATGACAAAGTCACAAGTCTCGCACAGTTTGGTAACATAAATATTCTAGGGTTCCCGATCTGGCGGAAGTTGAACTTTTCATGTTACGCCTCTTAATTTTACAATTACTATTATATGGGGTATCATATGTTTTACAATTTTCTATACTGTCAGCCAGCCCTCCAACATGGTCTATTAAAAGCCCGTGTTTGAATGGAAAAACAATCATATTGCTCCTATAAAATTATTATTATTAAGTTTGTACTTTATATATTACCTATCCATTTTACAATAAGTGATATTTTATAATTTATTTTTTTATAGTAATTGACATTTTATATATTCTTAGAAACTTATTGATACTTATACTTCTTAAATTATTTTTGAATGAATTATTAGAGTAATTAAAAGAATTATATATTCTCTCTCATTGTTTTTATTCGTGTCACATTTTATTCTTTTTTATAATTTTTTTATGAATTGTAAAAATATCAACTCATCAAAATCTTAGCATAAATAAATCGGAAAAAGTATTATTTATATATATATATACACAACAGGTGAAAACGTTAATTACTTCATCCATAATGTTCAAACACTCACATTTCCTGACTAAGAAGCACGATGGCAAACATATTATTTAAGCGGTAGAATGAGGTGACAGCAACTTTCGTCTTCTTCCTTTTATTTTTTATTTTTTATTTTATGTGGTTGGGGCGGGATTGGGGTTTTGGGTTGAGGGTGGGGGGGGGGGGGGGTGTTGGGAGGTGGTGCGTTCTAGTAAATATCTAGTTTCTTAAGTTGTAGTTTCATTTCATGACTTTCTTAATTAGAAATGTAAATATATGACATGAAAAACAGGTAATTAAGTTTTGCTGCATTGGATTAACCATTTACTATGCTAGTGCTACACTGTCTCATCCTCCTCGTTTTGTAAAAGAGGTGATTTGTTGTCCTCGTCGTTTACTTCACCATCTTTCATGTCCTTTGAGTTCCCCCACAAAACTGAATAAAACCCAATAAATATGACGATTGATCCGACCAAACTGCAAACAAAATTAACATCAATTTAACGTTAATACGGTGATTATCTTGTACAAGAAAAGTTTTTAGGTAGAATTTGGTGATTATAAAATGGAATGAGATGTGTTATTTTTTTTTTTATCTATTTCATTGTTTGTTTCATTCTCTATAAGGTTGCTACGTGTTTTCTTAAGTTTAATTTCTTAATTAAGAAAAATTAAATAATAAGTAAATGATTGATTTAAGAAAAATTGGAAAAATAAAATAACAAATAAAATAATCCAACCAACTATCAACAAAATTTATTGGCACATGTATTTGTATGAACGCAATCATATTTGAATTGTACATTAATGCCTAATGGAGGTTAGTAAACTGTACCAAATGATATTCTCCTGCAACATACTTCTACATGATTGACCGCTAAAATTTTGGCAATCAGATACATGAATGGGCAAAAAATAAGGAGATAATGTGATAAAATTTTAAATTTTTGTAATAAGGAATTAAATATATATTGTATCATTGCATCCAAAATTCAGTTGCACATGTATTACGTGTAATTCATATATATATATATATATATATATATATATATATATATATATTAATAAAGATCGAGTACATTATATTTGAATAATAATATAATTATAGATATACTTTCTTTCCAAAATTCGTAGATATCAATAATAATGTTCTTCTAAACATTGAAAGGAAGAATTAATAAATGGGGGGTACATATTTGTACATACCTTCCGAGATATAAAGAATCACCTAAGAGGCTAACACCCAGGACAGTTGCCACGACGATTCCCATGGGATTAAACATTGAAACAAAAATAGGTCCTCTCCTCTCCATGCACCAAGCACCAATAACCAGAAAAACAGCGCCAAAAACTCCCTGAATTATTAGTTCCACACAAAATTATTTAAGAATTGGGAAAAATAATAATAAATTTCTCACATAAATTAAGTTTTTGCAAGTAGTAATGTTATTTTGGCCTACTTAACCTATTTAATACACATTTTATATTTTTATCTCGAGATAAACACTTATAATACCGAGATAATTAAGAATGTAAGACTCAAATTAAGTAGATTTATTCAATTTACAATATAATGCGTAGGCCAAAAGAATATTTTCCTTTGCAAAACATAATGCCATAAACTACGTCCAATCTACTAGGGTCTGTTCTGAGAAATGCATAAATTTTACATCATTTTTAATTTACGGCCTCTATTTTTTGTTTTATTGAAAAGTAATAAAATATTAGTTAAAAACTAGTTAATGGAAAAAAAATTGTTGAAAGAATTGTTGTATAATTACTTACTCCGCAAACTACAGCCAATATCCTCTCTTTAGATTCTAAGCTCCAAAAACTTAGGTCTTTCTCTACCACCAGGGAGAGTGTCGCCGACAGAATGGCCGTCACGGAGGTAGCAAATAACGTCACAATCAATTTTGCCGGATATTTCGCAAGAATTAGTGCCTGAAAAACACAAAATTAGACATCTTTCAAACATGTAGCACAAAATGAGATGGTTTGTTTTGTTTTTTACTCTATCGTTTGCTTCAATCCTTCTAATGTTGCCACATGTTCTTTTAAATTTAGTTTTTTAACTAAGATAAATTAAATAATAAGTCACTTGTCAATTTAAGAAAGAATAAAACGGAGTATGAAATAAAAAATACAATAGCTCAACTCAACTTATACAGGACGCATGTTGATTCTAGACCACTAACCTCTCTCGACCTAAACATTTTGTAACAATAAAAAAATAAAAAACTAAAAAAAAAGGTACCTGGGCAATAAATAGAAAAGCAAAAAGCACACAATCAAGTGCCATGAACAATCCTCCAATAACCCAATTCCTTGATTGGTCAGAAAGATCTGAAGAAGTCGAATATGAGTAGCTTTTTATGATTTGGGGTCCTCGATATAGTGTCACAAGGAAAGCTCCTAGGATTGATACCGCTGTTCCAATGAATTTAGCATGTGTTCTTGCGCTTTTACAATCTATTTTCTCCATCCTAAATTAAACCACCAAATATAAGTTTGCTCGAAGTTAAATATACGCACGCTTACACAACCACGTCGTGTGTGTGAATGTGTGTAATAGATACATATTTGCAAAATATGATAAATTATTAAAATTTGTTGATTGATTAAGTTGAAGTTATTTGGGATTAAATAGATACATATTTGCAAAATATGATAAATTATTAAAATTTGTTGATTGATTAAGTTGAAGTTATTTGGGATTAATTGCTATATATATATATATATCGTTTGGGGTGTTTTAAAAATATCTATGCATGTATACCTAGGTGGAAAGGAGAGTATTAAGGCCTGTTCGGGTCCTTCCGGATCAACTTTTTGTTTTAAACTTTTGGATTTTAATTTGAAATGTATTATACAAATGGTTGGGAGTTACTTTTTTTTTCAACTTAAAATCTGATTTAAAATCATTTTTCAAAAGCAATTATGAATAGTTTTTCAACTTAAAATCCAAAAGTTAAAATTTAACTTCAATATGAAGACAGGCCCTTAGTATATTACCAAGTAAATCAGATTTGCTATCGCAATCAATATATATAACACTGAGTATAATAAAAAATTTAAAATTTAATGAAACAATATCATCCTTTTGGATTTCATTATCTCTATTGGTCCATGTCCTCATTTTATCTGTATTACGCATATTACTTTCCTATCTTGTAATAGCAGTTTTTTTTTCCAGGTGGGTTTGTTTGATATATATATATATATATATATATATATTCTATATGAATTATGTAGATTTGGTAGAGTTTAAAAATATCATAATTAAAAATTGAGTTATAAAAACCTTAAAATGATGGCAAGCATGAAAGTGAAACCCGGAACGAGGTTGAGCATTGAGGAGACAAGTGCAGGGGAAGCATACTGAATTCCCGTATATGCAAATATCTGCACCAACCCACTGTAGACAAACTAACATCAGGCGACACGTACAAATCCAACCATCCAAATATACACGCACACATATAACTGATAAAAAATATAAAAGAAGTAAATATGTAAATTACCTGAGTATTCCATACATAATGCATTGATAAAACACCTGAAATGTGAATTGGCAATGATATTTGGAAGTTTCAAAGAGAAAGCAACATGGTAGAAGAATAAGGGAAGAAATAGCATTAGCATAGCAAGTAAAAGTATAACTTGACATCCCATAGAGCATGGCTTTTTTTCCAAACACCATTTGTCCTACTTGCACTATCTGTGCAATCAACATCCCTACAATTGGTAGAATAGTTTTCATCTCCATTCTTATAAATTTCACTTCTAAAGAAAAAAATGCAAGTTTATGAAAAATTCTTACAACCATCATTTTGTTTTTATACCCCCTTCCTTCAACTTTAACTTCTCAATGTATTTAAACCACAAGATTTTTTAGAGATCACATTAGTTTTTCTGAATATAATCTATTTATACGTTACATTATATATCAGAATCTAAAGTACTTGTTTTCGATACCTAGATACGATTGCCCGTTACGTTGTTATCTTTATTATTATTTTTTCTTTTTGGGTTACGGAGTGTATGTATATAAGCACAATTTTGAAAATTCCTCCCCTAATTTAAATACAATTCAAAAGCTATAGTTAGAATTCCGGTATACAATATTCTTTTCACTACAAAAAGAAATTATTTTACATTCAAGTTAAAATTATATTTAAGTATTCTATTATAGATAGACTTTTACCTTGCACCCTTCTAATTTAGCTTACTTCAGATTTTTGAAATAAATCATTGGCAGATGACCTTTTCTACTTCAAATCTGAAAAAGAAAATGATAAACCTTCAAGAATTATTAACCTTCTTATTAAAATTGGTTGACCTTTAGTACTTTAACTTAATCTGGATTTTCTAATAATGAGTTAAGTACTGATAGATTCTTCTTACTTTAAACTCAATTAATAATTTCTATAGATGAACTATTGATAGACCGTTTCAACTTCAATCCGAAAAGAAATCATTTTTAATTGACATATATTTTAGCTCTTGGATCATATAATTTCACATTTTGACTTGATTTTTTATATATAGTATATAGCATTGACTATTGACTATAAAATTATAAAGGTAAATAAATTTCCAGAAAAATGATTATACATATAGATACAGTTATATATACAGCCCCAATGCATCAAATGGGATGGATGACCCCATTTATGTGAGATCCCTGAACCATTTCTTTAGTCCTTTATGTGATGTACTGGGCTTTCAGAGTTACAGATCCCAGGCCTTACATTTGGGCTTGTAGTGAAACGAAAGGACTATTAAATATTTAAAAATATAGGAGTATATTTTTCAGTTCATAATATATATATATATATACATACATACTCTGTATATATGTATAATAAATTGATTCGAAATAAGTTTTATATGTCAATATTGTTACTGACACATAAATAATGTAATTTTATCTATTTTGCTTGGTCTGGGATTAGGGCTATCGGGTAGGCAAATATACGGAGAAGTATTTAAATGGGAATAGAGGGGGTCCTGAGGAAGGAATGGACCATTTACTCTGCTAATTGGAAACAAAAGGTTATGATTGTGCAGAATCTAGCGTTATTATTCAAGGCTATATATACTGTGTGCAATCCCCTTGAAGCCCCAAAAAATAAAAATAAAAATAAGTCCTTCTCAGTACAAGTAAGTTATGGCCTATGAATTAATAAATGTTTGCTTGAGTAGGAGGAGTTTAATGTCACTTTAAGAAAAATTTCGAGTTCGAATTTCGCAAATGAAAAAAATAATATTAGAAAAAACTCCTTCCTTAATGATTTGACGGAAAGCTCGATTCCGAAGGAAAGAAAAATTATAGTTTATGGAAAAATATAAAGAACACTTTTCCGTAAAAATCTGATATAAATAAAGTCTGAATTAATTGAAAACGCGAATAATAAGTGAAAAAGATCAAAAAAGATTATGACTTATGATGTTACTTAAAATTAAAAGTTATGTCTTGCGGGTTTTTTGTATTCTGTTTACATTATCAGTATATAAATTACTCTCAGGTTTTATCAAATGGGATAAAAATTTAGAGTTTTGATTGATCTCGCAACTAAATCGAGTTTCTTAGTATTTGCTATATCAAGTATCAACGGACATTAGTTGTCATATCTTTCGTATGAAACATGTGATTGTGAGAGTAGAGTTAATTACTTCATAAATAAAAACTAATTTAGCACCTCACAAAACAAAAATAAGCACGTATTATTTCTGTGTCAAATCATACGGATATCAAATTACTTATCGTACAACAATATTTTGAACAGTTATATCATTCATTTTGAGTTGAGATTCATGATTTTGATGGGAAGTGAAGATGCAATTTTATTTGTAAATAAAAAAATATAATTTAAATAACGATAATCTTTATTGATAAAATCTGAATTTCAAATAAGACCTCAATACTATCGATTATGGTATATAAAAGGCAATAGTAGTGGTGCCATCATGCTGTAAAATGATACTTATATTTAGTAATATATTAAAATCACTTTAAATTTGATGTCATATTTCATAAAATGCAATCAGATGTTTACAGCATTTATCAGTTTTGAAATAAGAAATATAATTTAATTTTAGAGTGGAAAAAAATACTTAATAAAATAGTCGTACACCGAATATGAGAAAGGATACAAAAGTCAGTGGTCTATACTCTAGGCTAGAGAAAGAGGATGGTTAAAGTTTATGGCTAGGCCCAGGCTGCATAAGTACAAAATAAACAGTAGAAGATTGTAGCAGGCACAGTTTCTAACATGGACACAAGTAGTGGCTTTGCATGGTCCATATGCTACATAGGTTCTTTATGCTATTTTAAATTGATTTATACATGTGTTCTATTTCATTTACTAGCCAACAATTTTCTTTTTAATTGATATTTTCATCTTTTATTCACTTGTTATAAAAAGGGAAGAAAAAATAAAATTATTTTGAGTCATGGTCGGTGGGTTTCACACGTTCTAGTAGAGTTGTGGATCGTAAATATATAGTATCTAGCAAGTAGCAAGGAATAATATAATAAAGGAATTGGACCATTTTCACGTCACTTTGTTTACCAGTAAATATTGTTTAGATGTATTGTTTTTAGCCATTTCAAATAATATATGTAATATTTATAGAAAGTCTATCATAGACCTGAACTTTAAACATTGATGCATAATAGTTAGATAAATTTGAGACAATTATAATCGAATAGTTAAAACCTTAGAATCTGATATGAGCATTGTAACAGTGGTCCACAAAAGTTATGTCTTAGCAGTCTTATTAGGGTCAGTCAAGGATTTTGTCATATATATATTACTTCTTTTCGAAAATGTTGACAAATACGAGAATAATAAACAAGAATTGATGAATGAATATCACCTCAAAGAATTGATGAATTTTTATTTTAGATAACACAATTGAAATTATCTAACAAATATTCCTTCGATTTAATGAAATAATATTCTTATACCTTTTTAATTTTGTAGTCGGATATATGTATTTGGAGCAATAAAATGGCATGCGTAACAAAACATTTGAACTAGTGGAAAGAAATCAAATGATATGAAGTGGGGCAGAATAGAAGTGTACAGTTTGATCCACTTTTTTTTTTTTTTAATTGAACTTGGAAGCTAGAACCCATGGGCCACTGAATGGAGGAAGGATAGAGACTACTCAGTCTAACCATTGGCTCTTCCAATTCACACCCCCCAACCCCCCCCCCCCCCCCCCCCCCCCCCCCCCCAACAGAATTAGTTGGAGGCAGCGTAGCAGCCTAACAAGTTCACCGCATCGTGTGAATCCGGTTTGACAAAGTTTGTTCCAAAAGTTATAATCATGATGCCTTTAACAGTTTCTCCATAAGTAATTTTGTTGTTTGTTGAGTCAGTTTTCTTTAACGTATATGCAAAATGAAAGTACAGTATTAAGAAATGAATTATATGTGCGCTGAAACATTCGGCCACAGCATTTAACATCTTTAACTAAGTTGTATGACAATATCCAATAAACTAAAATAATCAAATTTTATTTAAAAGAAATTGTGTGATGTTTCCGTTTATTGCAAAGGCACATAATGTATTGGTAATTTTCGTTAAGAGAGTTATAATGAAATTATCATAATTAAGTTGTTGATAATGTTGTTGGAAGCAGAATATACAAACTGAAATTTATAAAAGTTATAAATTTATTTTGTACAAACTAAAATACAGCTCACAAACGGGAGGAAGAATAAATCAGTATAATTGACAAGGGTAACAGCTACAAGTAGGCCCATAAACTCTTTATGGTGGCCCATTACATAGTGGGCCATAACCAATCGGACTAACTTGATAAGTAAAGAGTGAGATAACGAGTGGAACAATCCTACGTGCCATACTCCTATCACGTAACATTGTAAGTATAGTCGACCCAAATTAGTAACCAAACCCAAGAAGTGGTTTGGGGGATTGGTTGGTCTGGGTAAGTGGGCAGGCGGGCGGGTGGGTGGGGTGGGGTACGTGGGTCCAAATAATCTGCGGTGGGTAACAGAGAATCCGTACCCAAGCATTTCATCGGAGAATATTGATATCAGTATAGTAAAAATTATCATCGACTATCTCATCTGAAAAATAATAAAATTTTGAATTTTGTAGATTGTAAGATAATTAATAGGCGTGTGAATTAATGTTTGAGTTGGTACTTGAGTTTAGAAGCACTAATCATCTGTAACAAAAAAATAAATAAATTGTATTTAATGAAATAATTGTTTCTGAAAAACTTAATTACTACTAAATAAATCATAAAAATATCGTATAATGTATAATTGTACTAGAGGCATACTTTTTATTTTATCAAATATCATTTACCTAAACATAGAGAATATATCATTGGTCCTCCCTTTATCAAAGTGAAAGAATCATCGGATTGTTGTGGATATATATTGGGAACAATCAATAGTTGGCAAGCAGAAAAGTATTAACAAATCATTATTACAACAAAGTCTTTAGAATAGTCACATTATATATTTTCTAATTTTTAAAAAATTTATTTTCAAAAAGTGAAAATGTAAGATTTTTTTTTTTATTTTTCATCAAACTAAAATTGTTTTTATGTTTGGTTTGAACAATTTATTCCTTCTCGTAGGAATTTAGTGTTCATGATCCCTCACTTAAATAACTTGTATAATATCGATGCTTGCGGAGTACCAAAAAAAAAAAAAAGATTCCGAGAGGCGTGAAGAAAATATAATTTAGTTAGTAAAATAGGAAAATTGTTAAGAGTATTTGTTCATACAATAATCTTAAATTTAATATATTGAATGACATTCTGCAGTAAAATTTGAGACTTTGTATGTGAAATTAAAGTCACTTACTTTCTTTTTTCTCTTATAAAAATATAGCCGAAAAAAAAGCTAAAAGTGAAAATACTGCTTCATAATTTAATTTTTACTTTGATGATACATACCTTAAATGAAGTACACTCTGAGTTTAGTGATTTGTCTACAAACAAAATAATTATTTTTTCAAAAAGAAAATCTTCTCTTGTAAGATCCATATTACTTAATTATGAGATTAGTCGTACTTTCTCCATTTACAAAACAATCTCATCATCTACATTACTTAATTATGTCATTAATCGAGTTTTCTTTATTCTACACTAAGGGGAAAAAATCTGACCTAGCTTTAAAATTGTAATGATACGGGTTGGCGTAGTTAGGAAGAATATTCAAGAACCTTGTAATTCTTTTTTCTTTTTTTGTTGAAAATATAAATATTTAATTCTCTTGGCCCCTTTTAAATTTAATTATATATAGAGTTGTAAATGAATTGAGTTGTTCGCATGTTCAGTTTGGCTCGGCTCATTTAAAGTTAGCGCACGAGCCGAACACGAACAATATTTTTTGTTCAGTTTAAAATTTTAAATTCAGTTTGACTCGATTAAAGAAAAATCTCGAGTGAACTGGGTTCAACTCTTTTACGCGTGCAGGGGAGAAAGGGGTGGTGGGGTGGGGTGGGATTGGGGGTGGGGGGAGAGAGGGGTAGGGGTACTTCTTGGTGAATGATCAATTAAAAGTCCCTATCAAAAGAACCCCACATATCTCAGTCATATCCTCTAAGAGCTTAGCTTAGATGCGTATTACATCCTTCTCTATCATTGTGAGTCACTTTCAAGACCCTGTTTGATAAAGAAGCTAGCATCAGCAATAGACCCCGCTCAAGTTGTGCAATCATACCATTTCTTCTCCTCTATACTTGTAATATATGATCACTGACAGCAACAATTCGCTACATTGTATAATAAAAAAAAGTATATATTTTTATGTGAAATTCCTCCTATTACTATTAATTTAATTTTTAATTTGTTCTCACTTCATAAAGTTTAGTTTCTCGATTAATCCTATTTTCACATTGTTCTCGCTACGCGAAGTGTAATCTCTTAATTTCGAAATCATAAATGAGTATTTTTACTATATAAGTTAATCAACGACCTTTTATAATAAATAAAATTTTACACCCTCTTTTACCACAAATCTTGACATGTTTTTTGCATTTATATGGTTGCTCATAATTGTTATATATGTGCAAAGATTCATAAGCTTTTTTTTTTTTTTTTGGCATGTGACTTGTAAGTGGCTCAACTGATTAATTAATTAAGCGTACAAATCAAAGTTATCTACGTGTTTCATGCTCAAACACTTCTCTATCGGCAAATCATCAGCTTCAATATTTTGTAGTAGCTTAATTAAACCACTTTTAGATTCCCTTTACAGGGCAACATTAGGCAATGATCACTGCTTATTAAGGAATAAACGTCCGGTACGTCATACGTTTAAGGAAATGATTGATGGTACTAAATCATGCAGCACGTGAGTCTATATATATATATATATATTTGTGGATTTATGTATATGTATAATTATATGGCAACGATAGATCATTAATAGTTGGTGGCTAGCTTCCATGAGATCCACACCGTCCGTACCTTAAAATAAAGTTACATTTTACACTTTTTGTCTATTTCATTAGTATTTTACCTGAAAAAGTATAATGTGAACTTTTTTGGTATACAACATTAATTAAATATATATGTGGCTGATAAGTGGTGAGGGTGTTTGAGTACAGTGTGTACATCCATTTTTATTTGGAGCATAATACAAAAATTCTGCTACATACGAGGCCACATATAATTTGTATTCCTTATTTAAGATTATGTTTGTTTTAGATTAAATTTTAGAAATTTTAGATTCTAACAATATAATTTACACTATAAAAATTCAGAATTAAAATTTAAGTCGAAACAAACGAAATCTTGAGTCGAACAGTACTCTAGATAACATAATTCTAAATTTCAATGACATTGTTTAATTGTTTTTTTTTTGTTACAAAAAATGTCACTGTTTAGAATTCATAATTCAAGTACACACCGTAACAATCCGAAAAAACCAATACATAGATAAAAATTTTCCAAAAAAATCAAAATTATTGGAGGGATTAACGTTTGGCGAAGATGTTGAAAAGGTAAAAATGTACTTACTGGCAATGGTATATTTTTCTTTGCATAGTTGGTATACCTTTTACCTTTTGTTTTTATAGATGGACAGCGGGGGTACACAGGAAGCTTTTACTAGGCCTAAGATTGTGACAAGCATTGCCTTCACGTGACGCCCCTTGGAATTTTTTTTCAGTGGGGAAGTTAGATTTTGCAGTGTTCATTTTTTGATGCATTGACCGACTTCCCTTTTCTCATTATTTCTTGAATCATGATCCATTTTACCCCCCAATTTTCCTTTTCCTTCTTATATTTTATTTGAAAGGTATGCCCGCGCACACTCATCTTA
The DNA here is from genome assembly GCA_014636745.2 of Centella asiatica. Taxonomy (NCBI): domain Eukaryota; kingdom Viridiplantae; phylum Streptophyta; class Magnoliopsida; order Apiales; family Apiaceae; genus Centella; species Centella asiatica. The sequence continues at coordinate 1,697,964 of CM025781.1, read as the reverse complement.
CTTCCTTCCACACATGTTTACATATATGCATACACTTATTTACATGCCTACAAACACACACATATATATAATCATACTGAAAATAAATGACGACTAAAAAAGTTACTTTATTTCGACAGTCAAATTATAATAACGATAATAACAAGAACTATTTCAATTTGATAGAATTTATATACAAATAGATTTACATAATTTAATGTAATTTGATCCTATAAAAAATTGATGAAATTTGATGAGTTCACTATTTTAAAATTATTGGTCGATAATTTGGTAAATTTTATAAAAATTAGGTTACCGTTGAAATAATTCTCAACGGTCACTTATCTCTTTCTCTCTATATATAATATCAGATTACATTTTAATAACTATTAATTCATTTAATTTAAAATTTTATTTTTGTTCAAATTTTAGAAATTATTGATTATGATGGTATTAATATACTATAAAGATTTAAGATTTATAAAATTATGTTGAGACCAACCGAATATCAATTATATCATAAACGGAGTTTAGTAGTTTTTCTTTCAAATGTCCAAATATAAAAAACAATAATTCGCAGGTTTGAGTATCCAGATGACTATTCATTTGCTCTTATTAGGTGTGTCGTCTCGATCTTATTTGAAACGAAATTGAAAGTAGTTTATTGCCCTTGGTCTACCAATATATATATATATATATATATATATATATATATATATATATATATATATATATATATAATTAGACAGCCACATAATATAATATTCCCATACATACATGCCTTCCACCGAACTGGCCACAACTGCATATATTGTTGTGTTTATAAATAATAATAATAATAATAATAATAATATATAATCTTAATGTCTGTCGTCTCGAGTCGAGTGGATGGACTTTGATATATCCCATAACATTCCTACCCTACACTCACTAGCAATAATATTCTTCATGTTTTTCATTATGTTCTTATGACCATTTTCTTATAATAAGGACTATTAATCATCAATACTTCAGAGCCTTGCCGGTGGTATATATGATTTCTTAATTTGTTACGAGTCTTACATTAATTAAAGACTTTCAAACTTAATTTAAGCTTTGAAGAAAGTTTCGGAATTTAATTGCTAATAATTAGTAAAACAATTAACAATTAATAAAAAAATGAATTTTATACAGGCACATGCAAGAATGTTGTATATATGCATATTGCATAATATGATAATATACACATCCATCCCACACGTACGCAACACATATAAACATATACAGACGCATACACACAAATATATATACACATAATTGCATGCATGCAATTCTTACACACACAAACACACGGAGAAAGAGTTTGGAAGGTCCAAAGAAGAATCACAGACCGTGTACGTACAGCGCACGTTGGAAATTGTTGATTACAATTAATTAACAATATATGTATATAATGTCAAGGGCTGCAGGGCTTGAATTGAATAAATCTATCTATCATTTTGTTTATAGGAGTTGGCACTTAATTTAGTACTCCAAGATACACCGAAATCTATATATTTGGACATCTTCACCGCTATCTAATCATCAATCTTCTGATTTCCCAGTTGTCCATATCAATTATTTAACTGAAACTACAATTTTTTTTATTAAACACTAGTATAAAACACAAGGCCAGTATCAAATCTACCTATATACGATTTAATATACTATAGTTTATAATTGTGTGGCTGGTACTCGTTACATCAAACATTCCAATCATAAAAACTATAAACTAAGAATTAAAAAATTCATTCAATCTCTGATGAGAAGATTATGCTGGAATTGAGGGGAATAAGAAGAATGAGATTTGCCTCCCTTGTAGTCTGCATTATTTAGTGTTATGTTTTATTGTCCCCTAATCTTCATTACTGAGCATTTATTTATGTATATGTATATCTATATATACATATATACTGTTATATATTTGTGTACGTGTATGTGTCCGATTCCGACCATATATGCGCGCGCGCATGCAAGCCAGCTGCCTAACCTTTCAAACAGGCTCTTCAGTGTCACACTAGGGCACAAACTAATATCTTTGACCTTTTCTTTTGTCCCAAGGGCTCATGGTTCTAAAGGCTCGAGATTCTATTTAGTAATGTTATTCTTACTATTATCAGAACTTTTTCTTTTTATATTATTATTACTAATAATTATATTAGTAGGACACGTTTGGGGAGTACTTAATTTAAGTGAATTAGGCCTTTGAGAATTCTTCTTTATTGTATGCTCCATTCTGTTTGGAAATAATGTTATGCCGTTACCTAAAAATTTGTTAATCTCGAAACAAATGAACACGTAATTGTGTTACAAACCTACTCTAATTAACTAACTAGATTATTACCATATATAAATATATATATATATATATATATATATATATATATATATGTATGTATGTATGTATGTATTCTCTGGCACTATAAGTGTATGTATAAGTGGAAATACGTACGTACGTGAGGAAGAAAGAATAAAAAATAGTTGGGGAGACATGAGATGAGATTGTGGAGGATGGGAAGGGCAGAGATTCCACTTCCTTAATGGATGAAAGGGATGGGGCATTGCATCCCCCACTTAATTTGTTATCTTGACCAAACCCACCCACCCCCCCACCCCCAAAACACTCTCCGATCCTCCCACTCCATATATCTCTGCCATTCTTCAATTTGGCTCCACCCCTAAATTTAAATTTTCAATTATAATAAATCTTTCTAGTTTTGTTAAACGGAGTAATATATTATATAAATCATAAAATTTTAACTTTTATTTGAATTTAATTAAATTTTGAAATCATACAGTAGTTAATATTGCATTTTGCAAAAGTATCTTTAATAAATTAAATATTTTTTATTTTAAAACTCTAGTTATAAATCTATCACTTCGGAAATTGAATTTTAGGTTTCAGTTTTTTCAACAAACAAACATAAAACACAAAACACAAATGTTAACTGCTTTATTGTGTTTTATGAAATAGAGAGATTATAAAAATAATGCGGGTACATAAGTACGTAGTTTTTTTTTTTTTTCAAATAGAAAAGTTTAAGCGATGAGAGGATTTTCGGTCCAACCTGAAGACAAGCCTCCATTAATTTCTTTGAAAGTACTTATAGAGTTATCCACTAAGAAAGTTACCCACTAAAAAAGACGACTACTAACAAAATTAAATAAAAATATTTGCCAAATTTTATCATGCCAATCAACTTTCATTAATATTTTTTCATATAACATATATTTCCCTACTGTTTGATATATTGTATTAATCACTTACCACACACTCGGAACAATCAATAAATACTACTCCTATTTTACTTACTTGTTTTGTATACTGCGCGCACTAGCTACCCCCCAATACCATAACTATTGTTCAGTAAAAACAAAAACTCATTTCAATTACAAATCCAACACTCTTCATCTGCTTACATCACTGCCCCTCAGACTTTGTCTCCAGATTCTTTTGCCATTAATTTTAGTATGCTTATATTTAATTGCTCGATCTGCCTTCAAGTGTTTTAATAGTAAATTTATGCTCACCATTATTTACTACTACTAGTTATATATTAATGACATCACATCTACAACCATATGTGTGTGTGTGGCGCTGTGTGTGAAAGACCGAAAGGAAATGGAGAAAGCTAATTAGTAAATCGCTGTCGTCGACACCAGTAACTCAATAAGTGAAAGGACAAAAATAATAATAATGGGGTTTAAAATTATTGGAGACTAGCTAGTAACATTTTCTTTTCTTCTTTTTTTTCATAATTTTCATTGTTGTTAAGAGGAGTAGTACTCCACTAACTTCAGAAGCTAATCGTAGCTGTTATTGTTGTAATAATAATTAAACGGTCAAAACGAGACTGTTAAGAAGGCCTATATATATATATATATATATACACACGTGCCTCTCTGTCATCAAACCTATCTACCTTCTTTTACTCATCATCTTGAGTACGTGAAATCGTGTAATTCATAACCCAAAAAATATCATGTAAGATCGGTTGAAACAGCTTTCTAAACTCAATTATATTTCTTATTTTTAAGACTTTTGAAGAAAAATATAAATTTTTTGATTTGCATCGGTTTCTATATTCTAAAATTAATTTAATAATTGTGAAGAGTGAATCTTTAAATATATGGTATTATTATTCACATTCATCAAACTATAATATTATTTTATCCCATTTTATATTATTATATAATTCTACTTTACTACATATATCAAGACACACACTAATATATTATATATTAATTTAATATGAAAAGTAATATTTTATTTATATTTAAATCAAATATATTATTTAAATCAACTATGTTTGCCATATATTATAGTGATTAATTAATATATTAGTACAAGATATTAATATATATACTATTGTAATTTGTATTATATTATATTATTATAATTATTATATGTAAATGTGATATATATATATATATATATATATATATTATATCACATATAGTACATTAATATATTATATATTATATATATTACTAATATATAATATATTAATATTAATATTACAGTTTTTTTTAATATTATATGTTGCAATAGATTAAAATATGATTTATAATATGCATTAATATATTAACTATATGTATTAATATTTTAATATTATATTATAATTATTTTATATATAAATGTGATATATATATATATATATATATATTATGATATATTAATGTATAATAACATATTATCTATCAATTAAAAAATTAACAAATATAAATTATAAAAGTTTAAATATTATTATTTTTATTATAGTGTACCATATATTATAAAATTTGGTGTATATGGGATAAATAGTGAATATATATATATATATATATATATATATATATATATATATATATATATATAATTGTGTTTAATTCTGTAAAATAGAGAATTTGTTAGGAAAAACTTGTGTGAATGGGCTAACCATTACTCTACATATGCAAATATTTGTGTAAATATCAATATATATATATATATATATGTATATATATGCCAATTTCGGACAAGTGTCTAGTTGCAAAAATAATTCTCGTGTAGTTACTGTACTTTTTAATATTTCTTATTAAGTTTATATTACTATGTTACCACGTACAATGTTATTATTTGTTAAATAAAATTACACTGTGAAATTATGATATCAGATACTCTATCCATTCAAAAAAAAAAGTAACATTTGAAAATAAAATTTGTTCCAAAAAAAGAACAAGATTTGCATAATTTTTTCATCATAATGTTATATTTTTTAAAATTTGTTGTTATAATCTTTTTATGTGATCTTTAATTAGACATTCATAATGAAATTATTGAAAAAATTTTATTATTGTTATATATAATTTTTAGACAAATATACAAAATTAAAAGTCGTCAAAAGTTCAAATGTTACTCTTTTGTAGAAAGAGATAGTAGTAACACAGTAACATATATAAATTATATGAAAAAAATTATAATTTACACATATTGCACCAGAATTAATTATATATATATATATATATATAATATTTACGTGTACGCGCGCGCGTACATTATTTAAATGGTAGACGGTGAATGGTGATAATAATATAAGGAACATAGCCACAGCTTCAAGTCTACATATATATGTCCAAAGAGTAAAAGCAGGCAGCTAAATACTGTGTGGTTACAGCAAAATACATCAATCCACCATTTCATAAGTGTTGATACGTACAAACATACATCAGTACCAATGTTATAGCTCCTAGTCATTACTTCTATTGGTCAGATACTAGTACTAACCTATCTACTATACTTTGCTACTGCTGTCAAGCTATATATATATATATATATATCCACAAACTATAGCATTTACGTATGTGTGCATATATATCATATGATATATCATAATGTGTTGTTTGTGCTGCTCGAGCCCTTCAATGCTAGAGCTCGATCGATCTTCAAATTTAACCTCCACAGAATTTATTTCTTTTCACTACTCATTGGCTACAAATTGCGGCAATCCTTTTACACTTTCCTCTGTTTGCCAGAGAAGAAAATTATTAAAATTAAATAAAGCTAGGCATAATTGATAGTATATATGACCATCCTCATAAAAAATTATTTGCTTGTGATAGTAGTCTTGTGGGGGTGATTGTTTGTTTATATTTAACATCAGTTTCTAATGTCTTCTTTTTCGTCGCTGGATCTAAATGTAGTGACCCTCTGCTATAGAACCCATAAGTCATAAGCCCTAGATAAACAACATTAGTGTCTAATGTTAGAAAGGAATATTAGCCCCCCCAAATCCCCTGTATATAATTGCACTTGTTTTTCTTTTCCAAGGAAAATTTTGAGCCCACATATAATTAGCATATAATTTTTTTTTTAATGTAATTGGGTCATATATATGTACATATTATTTTTGGGGAGAGAGAGAGAGATTATAGCATAAAATATCATGCATGAAAATGACTAAATGAGAAATAATGCATGTTGAAGTTACATTTATGAGGATTGTGCAGTGGAGTGCAGTGGGATGGATGTTGGAGAATTAGGGCCGGTTTAAAACAGTATATATGTATATATATTATATAGCTAGCCCTCTGAAAACCTGTGGTCACTTTAATATGTTCAAGTGGCCCCCTACTACTACTTACTGTTTTTAATCAGAAATGATATTTATATTAAACAGTACCATGCACTTTATTATTATTATTAGGCATATTATTATTAGGCTTTGCAGCAGCTTAGCCTAGCTAGTAATTGCACATTACAAATAAACCTGGGACTGAATTGAGTTGTTGTGTGTCAGATTGGTTAGAAAACAAACAAGGCCTTGGGAGTTTGATATATATATATATATATATATATATATATATATATGTGTGTGTG
>CM025781.1:1581567-1684591 GCA_014636745.2 Centella asiatica | reverse complement strand
TACGATCTTTTTCTGGCAGACTATGTAAAATATCACACATATTGGGGGCTAAAATTTCTTGATCAATGTCATAAATAAGACATAATGCAATTCATTTAAGAGAATAACGGAAGTGAGGGACTTTGTACAAAGTCTCTATTTACCCTATGATAAACATCAAATTACATATTTAGGCCCCCTATTTCAAGTCAATTGAAAGAGTTTGCATGTGCAAAGTCCCTTGCCTCCGTAAACCCTTTATTTAAAATTGCAAACCAAAGCTTTAGAAGACGCCAAGAAGAATTGTAAACAAAATAAGTTATGAACCAAGAAAATGAAATGAGGTCTCAGAATAACAGATAGAGTGCTTGAGAATTGCAACATGGTCACCAGCAATGAAGGGAGATAGAAGGAACCTTCTTCTGAATAGTTCTATCACTGGTATCAACATCAACATAATAACCAGCTTCATGAATCTTGTCCCGCACCTGCAGAAGAGAAAACAATGACATTCTCAAAAATTAGAACCAAATGGAACAAAATTAACAGTGTAAAGATATGGTAAAAAGGTCAAACACTTCAAAACCGAAGCCCACTAAGCTGAGGAACCTGTAGGCCATATGATTGTGATTTGTCGGATACTGGGCAAACTATTGCTTGACGCGGACTAAGCCAAAAAGGCCATTTCCCCTTATAGTGCTCCAAAAGAATCGCAAACATTCTTTCAACAGAACCTAGGATTGCTCTGTGTATCATAACAGGTCTCTCCCTCTTACTTTCATCTTCTGCTGAATATGACAAATCGAAACGAGCAGGAAGTTGGAAGTCAAGCTGCATCAAAAAGAAAAAATAATGAAAATTTGGTAGGATATGATACCAATACGTGTATGACGCATTAATACAAGAAAATGATTGAATTGAAAAGAAAGAAGAAAGTTGGACACAAAGATAAAATAAGAACCTGCAATGTGGCACACTGGAACTTTCTTTTCATAGCATCTGAGACACTAATATCAATCTTTGGCCCATAAAATGCCCCATCAGCTTCATTTATCTGATAAAAAAAATAAAATAATAATAATAATAACTAAAACCAGATAGAATCCTACTAAACAGAAGTACTAGAATATGCAGTTTGTGGGGAAGTAGGATAGAAGAAGCGAATATCTTCCAAACAAGGGTATTTTTTGCTTTTCTGGGCATGACCATATAGTTGGAATTGATACTTGAATTGATATTTTCTCTCCATATTGTAACTTTTTTATACATAATTAAAACATCACACTGCATTTTATATATAGTTATTAAAAGCAACGGCTTCTCGTTTTCTTCTTAGTTTTGTCTGTTGTATAGTGTATACATACTCCAATAATATTAAATATTACCCAAGTTACACGAAGATATCAAACTTAAGAAAAAATGAAAAACGATCAGTTGCAGCTTTTATTCATTCATTTTCTTCAACAATCAGTGGAAGGAGGTGAGGGTGTATGTGAAAATGAAAAGAATAAGCATCTGACCTGCCAATCTTTCCCAAACTCATTCAGTGCTTCGGTGAGAGCAGTTTCTGCTTTCTCCCATGTTTCCAAGTCTCCGAGATACTTCTCTGGCCTCTGTATTGCAGGAACATCAGAAAATTCATAAATCATCCTCGGGCCTTCAACTTGACTTGTAAAAGATTAATCAACATTAGGAACTAAAAAGATATGCTGGTCCAGAAACAAATCAAGGTGTAGACATAAAGGAGAAAACTAAGGTGCCATTTTGAGAATCCTCACAACGTATTACACATTTATAGGTGGTTAAATCTGAACCTAATATATAGTTATAAAGTAAAACCTCTATAAATTAATACTCAATAAATTAATAATCTCTTTAAGATAACAATTTGTTCCGGTCCCAAGTTGGGTTAGTTCAAAAAATGAAGAATTTTAATAAATTAATAAGATAATAATTTTGAGAAAGACCCTGTACTAAACTATGGTCCCAACAATATTATAAATTATTAATTTCTTAAAATTACATATATATTTAAAATACTCTGAAATATAAATCAATTGTTGTTTTTTTTTTTTTTAAATTCACATCTAGGTAAATTTCATCTCTTATTTTTCTCATTGCACTTAGAAGTTTTGGTGTCGTATTGAAATGAATCTTTAAATAAATTAATTTTTATAATATATATTATTGAATTTTATGTATATATTGAATTAAAAAAACCTCTCTAAATTAATAAATTTTTCCGATCCCGAGGATATTAATTTATAGAGGTTTTACTGTATAGTGTTTCTGTGTGCTTGTAGCATCGCAACATGTGGAGCAATATCATACTAAATCAAACAACGTGCACTTTCTATAACCATAACGAAAGAAAGTCAACCACTTCATGTGATTGCAGCCAGTCTCGCAGCATATATATATATATATATAAAGGGAAACTAAATTCATATAGCTTCAGGAGCATGAAAGACCAGTTCATACCGTAGATAGCTTCAGATCAAAAGTGAATCCAAATATATCATAGGTACATTGAATAAATTCTAGGACAGCCTTGACTTCATCTTTTATCTGAAAATTAAAGTTCAAATGTCAACCAGTATCAGATAATATCTAAATAAAATTAGATACAGATCAGTATGTTTCATCACCTGAGACTCCCTGCAAAATATATGGGCATCATCCTGTAACAAAAGAGAGTAGGGTCAGAAGAAAAGCAGGTATGTTAAACTCTATAGGTCCAAATCTAAGCATGTAGAAATAATAAATGATTTTTATAATATTATTATATTAATGATTATAGTGACAAACTCGATCATTTTAAACCACTCGGAAAGAATATTATCTTAATTGGTTTTCTAATTTATTCTGGATTTGTTGCTCTGTTTGGTCCACAGTTTTTCTCACAAGCAACCTATGATAATATCAACTACTTTTAAAAGTTGTATTGTGTCTGTAAAATTGGCAAGCATGTTAGACATGCAGAGATGAGTCACGAGTTATAGCCAATCCAGGCAAGAGTCACAAACTACAAAGTTGAAGTACTGCCCCAATTTCAATAATCTTTAACTATCATTTAGGCCCCTGAGGGTGAAACATAACAAGACACACTGAACTAGCACAATGGCGATAATAGTAACTACAATATAACCATTTGTAACTTCGGAGCTAAGGATAGGGTCACAAAGTTCTGATACAACAAATTGAGCACCATATATACATACTAGCTACTAGCTTAAAAGAATACCTGCTGGAATCTTCGTACACGAGTCAATCCGGTGAGCGCACCACTGGCCTCATTTCGATGCAGGACTCCAAAATCGGCAAGACGAAGAGGAAGTTCTGCAGGCAGAACAAAATTTTAATTTATAATTTCATCCTAACAGGAGAAATAGAATCCAAAATAAATTAAACATTTCTGTTGCATGTCACCTACGGAACCCAAAATCAAAACAACCTTGAAAACGTGAAAGAATATTTAAAATGTGAAAGAAATACTACAATATTGAAACAGTATTTATATGCACAAAAATAATGCAAACCTCACCCCTGTAAGAGCGAACCCTGTGATCAAAAATCAAACAGTGTCCTGGGCAATTCATTGGCTTAAGCCCAAACTCTTGTTTCTCTATCTGTACCAAGAACCATCATAACAAGCCATCAATAGATGCATATAGGCATAAGCTATAGGCATAAGCTATAGGCATATCAACTAAGGCAGATAATAAGGTATTGGTACAAGAACCTGTCAAATTGCACTTAATGTAATAAATTTTTGAAAGTACAGTTATTGCTCTACTTTTAAGTACATCTAATGTAGTTCACCCATCATTAGTGAAAATTTTATATAAGTATATTGATGCAGGTTTTCATAGTTCACTCAGCAAGAATAATAAGAATGTAAGCATTTCCTCCTACATGAGAAGGAAACGTCCACGTTAAGAGCACGAGAATACTACAGCAAGAAAACTTCTCTAGAAATACACAAAGAATAAACCATTCAAGGAGAGACAATCACATCTTATCGTTACAAATCAGATAACTTACCTCAAACACAAACATGTTCTCCTTGTAATTGGCAGCATGACCAGAAGTTTCCCAGAGTTGCATATTGAACATATTAGGCGTCCAAACCTGCCACGAAACAGGTAGCATAGGCATCAAGATTGAAAATTTAACAGAAACATCTTTATGCAGAACAACTTTAATCGAATAACTAACTTCTTCATATCCTCTTTTCCAATACTGAGAGCGAATGAAGTCAAGTAATTTGTTGCAAACCCGACTACCATGTGGAAGGAAGAAACAGCTTCCTGGGCTAAAAGATACAAGTAACATTGTGACCAATTGTTATATATGGATGCCAATTTGAGCTAATTAGTAATCCTACCTAAGTGGGTGGAAAAAGAAAAGTTCCTGCTTCTTAGTCAGTTCCCTGTGGTCATATTTTTTGGCTTCTTCCAACATAGCAATGTATTCCTGCAAGAAAATAATGCAAATATCAACTAATTATATTCATTCAGCATAGTGATAAATTTGAAATGTAGGAGTTATATGAAATTGGAGGAAGGTAAGACAAGAATATACATTGACCAGCTCGTACATTAGGCTTTGAAATATAGTAATAAAACTTCATGAAAAGATAGCCAAAAAATACCTTCAAGCGTTTCTGTTCTGGATAAGATATTCCATAAACTCGTTGTAAGCTCTCTCGATCTTTATTACCCCTCCAATAGGCTGATGAAGCCTGAAAATAGACAATGCAAATAAAATTTTGCTCTTGTGCCATCATGCAGATAAATTTTTGCCCTCACATATGAGTTCCCACCTTTAAACAAGCAAAAGCTTTAACAAATGATGTATTAGGGATATGTGGTCCACGGCATAAATCAACCAAGGGACCACATCTGTACACCGTGATAGTTTTATCCTCGGGCAGATCCTTTATGATTTCGACCTGATTAAGAAAACAATTAAATAATCATTTAGGAAGTGCAATCCAAGAAATCAACAGAATGTCATCAATCGCAAAATTCAAATTATGTAACACTGACCTTAAACTTATTTTCAGAAAACATATCAAGGGCCTGGTCCCTTGTAACTTCAATTCGCTCAAAAGGTTGTTTTTCCTGAAATATAGAATGTATAAAGTATCAAGTATAATACAGGTATTTCATGAGTATTAATGGCAATCCTTTCCTAAAGATGTGAATTAGTACTTGCTAATTATTTTTATAAATCTCTTAAAATGTAAAGCAATATTATTATTTAATTATTAGGTTACCCAAATTCATATGATAAAACGTATAATTGAACATAAACAAATTGGAAATAAAAATCTATCTGGAGAAAGAAAAAGTCAACATAGTTACGACCAAACTTCTAAAAGAACTAATGACCAAAACAAATTTATTAAAGAACTAAGTAAGGAATACCGCAACAGCTTTCTTTGCTCCTGATGCAATTTGCTCAAAGTGATCTTCATTTAAGCTCAATTCACCATAAAACGCATCATAATAGAAACCCTAGAAAAGCAATTAGTCATTTAATGGGGAACACACCTTATAATGTAAAGCATATATCGCACATGTACTTTGGAGAAGAAACTAAAAATGTTGATATATATCAAATAAAAAAGACACAGAAGTGGTTAAATACTTAACAAGACGAAGGCATTTCAATACACATGAATAAATCATAAAATCATCCAATGAGTAATATGCTTCAAAACTGACAGTTTCATGACTGCATGTCCATATGGCTGGTGTACTCATACTTCACTGAATGTAAGATTAAACTCAATCCACAATTCAACTACAATTATCCATAAAAAACAATAATTCCTTCGTAGACACAAGAAAAGCACGTCTAATTGTTGATATATCGCCAGACATGGACAAGCTCATTACATAATGGATCTTTATGTTCTAATACTGTATACTGGGAGACATTAGTATTTATCAAATCTAGTCCAATCTAATGTAATACATCAAACGACAAATATATTTTTGAGAAACAAATGTCTTTTCCTGGACGAGGCTGGCCACTGACCTACTCTCAAGGGTGAAGAAATACACTATATCAGGTGGAATATCACATCGAAAGAAAAGTACTAGCCTATTATCATTAAGGCTACCCTTAATTTTCAAGCAGATCTCTGTTTTGTGTTTAGCAAATAAAATATTTATTACTACATCCATTCCATAAAAAAAATTACATTTGGGTTTTATCCGAATATTAATATTGCATGTTTGATTGAGAATCACATGTTCAAATAATAAATTTTATCCATGAAATTTGTTATATGTGTTCAATTAATGATAACATCAGAAGATTGTAATGACAAATTTTAGAAAATATAGCATTATAATAAAAAAAATTATGCAAATGTAATTCTTTCGTGAAACAAATCTCATTTGAAAATGTGACAAACTCATTTTGTGGAAGGAGTATTATTTCAGCACCACAAGGGACACCTTGATGTACGAAAGCACTTTAAATTTAAAACTGAAAACAGATACCCAACATGTTCCAATTCTGAAGCATTTGCATAGGATAACAACAATGTACCTACCTCCCCTCTTGTAGTACAGGGACCGATGCACAACTGGCATCCATAAGTCATCTCAAGGGACTGCAACAATCACAATCTCTTATATTAGCCAAAATCAAATCTTGAAAAACAGAATCTCACCTAATACTCTACTAAAATAGAACAATGTTTGCATACTACCTGCCCTAAAATGTGAGCACTTGAGTGCCAAAAGGTATCCCGCCCCTCATTCGTGTCGAATGTGAATAATTTAAGTTCACAATCACCTTCAAGTGGCCTAGACATGTCCCACAAAACTCCATTCACCTGCGAAATCAATGCGTTTGATGCCAAACTCTTTGATATCGCCTTCGCAACATCGAACGGAGTAGATAGCCATTTCTTCCCCTCCTTCACCGTCCCATCGGGTAAAGTAATCCTTAGGAAAAACATTCAGTCAAATACAGTATCATGCCTAGTTGTACAATTACATAAACATATATACATAATTATGCAATTGTGGATAGATTTGTACTTGATGGATTCACCGCCAACGGATTGCAGGTGAGAAGCTTGTTGAGCCTTTATCGATTCAAATAGGGCTATTCGTCGTGGTATGACTTTCTCCAGATAAGCTTCGTTTTTGGAGTGGGAGGGACTAGACTTGGACACGCCGGCATCGGCCTTTCCCATCGCCGGAAGTGGTGGTGGTGGCGGCCGCGAAAAGAGACGGATAGGAGTTTTATAGAGCGGAACACGGCGGCTGAGAGAAGAGAGTTGTCGCCAGTAGTAGTAAACGGAAGAACAGAGCATATGTTATTCGTTAATTGTTATGCCAAGCTTTCGGGGGTTTAACTTAGCGTAGCGTATGAATCGCATTCTGGGCCTAATGAACTAGGGTTTAACAAAATAGGCCCAAACGTTCTGGGCTACAAAAGACATCCATAATTAGTCTTGACCAGGGCTATATTGTTAATGGGTTGAGTGATACGAGCGTATTTAGATGTTGCATGGTTTAAACTGTATATTTAGTTTATTTTTTGTAATAGATTAAATTTTATCTGAATCTAATAATTAATAAAAATGAAATTGAATGGATTAATTTGATAAAATAATAAAATAGTTTAATTCAAATATTTAACGCAAAATATTAAATAAATAATTAAATTTATATTCAGATTCAGATATAAATACTTAACTAAGTCAGTAAATTTAAATTTGATAAATATATTAAGATTTAGATACTTAACAAAATAAATGCAACCTAAATAGAGTGATGGTTTATAATTTAGAAAAATCCAACGGTTATATTTTATTTTAAGTTTTTAGAGTGGATCAAAATAAATTTAAAATTCAAATATGACCACTTTTTTTAGAAGTTGATAAATTGAGGATTCAAAGTCTTGTTGGATATAGTTGTCATAAAAGTGTAGTAGTATAGGTATGTGAGTTATAGACAATTGTCTATTTTATAATAAAAAAGTAATTTCTTATAAATATAAATAGAGGAAACGAAAATTAAGTTGTAATTCATTTTTATAATTTTATCTGCTCATGCTATGCTTTAATTTGAAAAATATATAAGAAAAAAATAAACATATGAATTGGAAAGACATTATACAACAATGCAATAAGTGAATTTTATAAATTTTTTCGACTTCATTTTTTATATATTTTTTATAATCATGTAAAAACAATAAAGCTAACCTTTGAAAATGTACAAAATTTTACATGATTATATAAATCATGTTACACACAACTAAAAAGTTTGAGAAAACGTTTGCATCCCTCTATATTTTAAATTTTCTCAATTCGTAAGGTTGAATTTACAAAATAGAGTGTGAATTAGTAGATATAGAACTAATGAGTGAGATTATGAAAATGAACTATAACTCCCTTCATGTAAATTTATATGTCGTTTTTGAAAGTTACACACTTATTAAAAAATGATATTAATACTATCATTTGTAATAAATATTGATGTAAAATTACATATTTACCCAATTTTATAATAAATGTTATAGAAATTGAAAACTAAGTTAGTGCATTAAATATAAACGTAATATAAAAATTACCCTTATAGAATCTCCGTAAATATCATACGCAACAATTATATATTAATAAATAAAAATACAAAATATGATATATGATATTTAAAACTGGAGAAATGGAGTAGCTACTATAACAATATTGGTACTGAGACAGATTTAAGAAATCAAGGGATGTGATATGCCGTGAACAAAGAATCCTGGATCCCTTACTCTCTTGGCATTTCTTATTTGTTTCTGGTTGCAATTCTTTTTTATTTTTTCCCCTTTTTTCATAGACTTTGATGTGTCGGTCGTTTGCACGTGTTACAAAATTCTTTCCAGGTATTTTATTTTATGGTTTGTAGTTTTCCAAATATATTAGTACATGGTAAAGAGATAAATCAAACGACAATTTAACTAATGTACAACTACAATTAGGTAATACATGTATTAGGTTAGAAAATGTTAACAATTCTCTTTTTTATATTCGAGATTAGTTAAGCTTTAGCACATAAATTATGCTATTTGCATACCTGTGTTCCACGAAACAAATTAATTTGTCTCATTTGTTAACTTGAATACAATTTTCTTATACAACTATGCATTGACAACATTAATACCACTTAGAAACTAACCGAGAAAAAAGTAGCAACATAAAAACAACTACTTTCAAGCGTTTCAAAAAATAGTAATATTTTAAAATTTTATTTTAAACTTTTGTAAAAATTTATGATTAAAAATTTAAATTTAATTGATTTCAATTGAAAAATAATTAACATTACAAAACATGTTAAGATTTTAACAACATAAACTCTTTATTATACTAAGTATTGTTAAATTATTGTCATTATTTAAATTTTAAAATTTTACGATCTAATTCAAATATAATGAAACGTTGCTCATTTTTTAAAATGGAAAGAGTATGATCTGAACTTCAAGAATACTGTTTATGTTTTTTTTTCTTCCCAACTATTATCAATATATTTGCAATTTTTCTTGTGTAACAAAATTTGAATTTTTTAAGGATTAAACTGTTGTACTGCCTATGTTTCAAAAGGATAACTTTCTTTTGGGCTCTGCTGTCCCTGGCTCTTTTCTTTTTGGAGTTGATAGAAAATACAAGAACCAAGTTAACAATAACACCGATCTTTCCTTTTGCTTAGAAGGTAGAGAACGGAGACCCTCTTCCCAGAAAACTCTTCCATTTTCAAAGGGAAGTTTAATGGTTAAAGCATCAGAAACTTCCATGTCCAACACTACCACATAATCAAAAGCCTCTGCTAATAGTGTTTATTAAATTGCACAAACTCCAAGACTCTGGTAGGTAAGCTACTCTCCCTTCACCTCTCCCGAGTCTTCTTAATACCAAATTTCGAAAATTAGTAACTTAAAGCACCAAAACCTCACTTTAATTTGTATTCGTATCAGCCCCGTCTCCATAAAAATCGGGGTCAAGATTTGTTTTTCCTTACATTAGTTTGTCAAAGTAAAAACGGTTTCTTGTGATTTTTAACCAAAAAATGAGTGGGGTTACATCTCCTAGCAAGAAAATTTACATTAGTTTCTTGAAAGTTGAGGATACTGTATGAAAGTGACACTGTTTTCTTCCTATAATTATATAGCAAAGTTATGGTATTTCAGCTCTGCCTAGTAGCTAAAATGCGTTTAATCCAACCTAGAATCAAGCAAAGAAATGGTCTTTTGACCCAAACTTCTTCATCCCCTTTGTTGTACACTTCTCTGTCGTCTTCTTCTTCTTCTTTGTCATCTCCTTCTCCTCCTCAGAAAGAAGCAAACTCATCCTCTGGTAGTAAGATAAGTCCTGCCATTCTTTTCATTATAGTGATACTAGCTGCTGTATTTTTCATTTCTGGGGTTCTCCATTTGCTTGTAAGATTTCTCATACGGCAAAGATCTTCCCCAAATTCTCAGTCTAATAGATACCCAGAAATGTCTGGTTCTAATGCTTTCAGGAGACAACTACAGCAACTCTTCAATCTCCATGACTCTGGTCTAGATCAATCTTTCATTGATGCTTTACCTGTGTTTTTCTACAAAGAAATAAAGGGTCTCAAAGAACCATTTGATTGTGCTGTTTGTCTTTGTGAATTCTCAGAAAATGACAAACTGAGATTGCTTCCCTTGTGCAGTCATGCTTTCCACATTGATTGTATAGACACATGGTTACTGTCAAATTCAACTTGCCCACTTTGTAGAGGAACCCTTTTCACACCTGGGTTTTCTATGGAGAACCCAGTTTTTGATTTTGATTGTTCAAGAGATGATGATGAGTTTTCTGGCAGTATTAGGATTGGTGTCTCTTGTGGTCAAAAGGCAGTTGAACAGGATGAGAATATTAATGAAAGAAAGATGTTCCCTGTGAGACTTGGCAAGTTTAGAAGCACAAATGTTGAAGGAAGAGGAGATAGTAAAGAATTGGGAGAAACAAGTAATAGCAATTTGGATGCAAGAAGATGCTATTCAATGGGATCATTTCAATATGTGGTTGATAATTCAGAGCTACAAGTGGCCTTCTGTCCTAGTAGTAATAGAACTAAGCTTGTCAAAGGAAGAAATGTGCAGAATGGCATTTCTTCAATTGATGGGGATTCTACTGAGGGAAAAAAGATTAACATCAGAAGTAAAGGTGAAAGCTTTTCTGTTTCCAAGATCTGGCTGTGGCCTAAGAAAGATAAAATTTCGAGTTCAACTGATATCCATATGCCATGGGCTACAGGTACAGGTACGAGAACTCAGGTCACATGAAGATGAAAATTTGTTCCCATGTTTTTTTCCCCCCTAATTATAACTTTCTCTATTGATTTTAACCATTCAACTACTATAGGTTATTTAAGATTTATTTGACTGGTTCTTATGAATTTTCTTTAAATTGCCTGTGAATGATGCTTCTTTTTCTTCCAACACTTTTAAGGAAGATGGAAACTTGCACTTTATCTTTCCATTCAAATTGCAGCATCTTGACACCTGCAGTTCTTGGAATGTTCTTCTTTTAGTTAAATTTTAGAATTCATATGGTTTAGGACTTTAGGTGCTTGCACACCTAGAGAATGGTGGGCCCTTCATGTCTCAGAAGTGATGTTTTACAACATTAGGTAACTACTACAGCTGCTGTTCTACTCATCCTGAGGTATGAGTAACCATCTTGATACAGTGGACATCAAACTTTCAAGAAAATCTCAACTACTAGAAAACTTTAGGCAATAGTCTTTTGTAGTAATGCTACAAGTTTCAACTTGTGGAGAGAAAATCATGTATAAAATAAAATAAGGTTGTCATAACTTACAAGGGTTCATAGAAAGCACACATTTAACAACTAAAGTACATCATCCTGAATGACACATGCTAAAATGTTGGTTTTCTCACATGTGACATGTATGTATGTATGTACTAAGAAAGAAAATGTGGAGAATTTTTATAATTCTTCATTTAGGTGAGGTATTTTGAAGTATTTGGTAGTTGGTATGACATATGGAAATTGGTTAAAACAATAAGTTTTACTTGTTAAAAGAAAATTCATTATAAAAAACTTGTACTCTATATGTTCTACAGAGTAAATATTTGAAATATTTTCTAGTACATTTGCACAATCTTTTTAATATTTGATGTTATATTTAATTTTATAATTTTAAAATCCAATACAGACAATACAAAATGTGGACTTTTTTAAATATTTTGACGTTTTCTTTTCTTTTAGAGATGGTGTGTAGGGTTGTAGCCCGAGGGGATAGTGTGTGTTAGTGGGTGGGTGGGGATAGGGGAGGGGGGTTGATGAATTTGATGAGGTTAGGATAGGTGGGATACATGGAAAGTAGTGAGAGGGAGGTTGGTGATGATGAAAACCAGGAGAAGCCTCTTGACATAGAAAGATTGGGCTGATATGAGACAATGGGTTGTGCCTGTGGGGTTGAAAAATAAAAATGGAGAGAGTTCCTTTCAGCTTGTGATGCCCATCCCCTTCACAAACCAAAATGCATTGTCTTCTATAGCTCTGCAACAATAATGTTTACAATGTTGTCCTAACTCTTTTTCATGCATTTTCGTTTTCCAAGTTAGATTGTTTTCCTTCGAATTTGTGGGGTTCTCCTTTAATGATTGAAATGATTTTTTGTTGAAAAAAATTGCATGGCACTCGAAAATGTGAAATAATCAAAATAGCATGTGAAGTATCGGTTGGAGTAGTCAAATTGTACATAGTGATAGTACTCGAGTAGTAGTAAACAGCAATTATCACCCTTAGACATGGGTATATGTATTTAGGGGTGTCAAAATGGGTCAGTGGGTTGACTTATTGTAACAACACAATTAAGTATAATACGAATACAATATGATTAATAAATGAGTCAAAATTTGAAATTTGAAATTCGAATCCGACATGACTTCTAAACAGATAATACAACATGATACGAATAACACGATTAATTTAAATTTAATTTTACAAATATGACCTGATATCCCGAATAACCCAGATAACCTGAATAACCCAGATAATTCGAATAATCCTTTTACACATTACTACACGAATAATCTGTTTAAACATTATTATTTGAATAACTCACTTAACATTACTGTATAATTAAAATTTCACATCCAAAAGACCAAAATAAGAGTATTAAGTCTTAAATATTCAAAGTGAAATATTGACATTCATATCTGCAATATTGACAATAAACTCTTCCACCTGTTTTGCCATTTGTGAATCTATAAAAATAAAATGTTATTAGTTCTTGTATAAAATTGTTAGTTATTGTTATATTAATATGTTTTTATTCATTAAAAATGATATAAGTTAGTATTAATTACAATCTAAACTCATCTTATATGTTTGATATATATATATATATATATTAACTTAATGTATGTGTAGAAAAAATTATTACCCCATATATATTAACCAATAATAAATGTTATAAGGTGAGTTTAGATTTTTTACAATGCTAAATAAAAAAGTTAAGTATATATGACTTACTAAGTCAATATATACGTAGCGAATATGATTCACAAATTCATATATATTAATCAATAACTAATTTATGATGTTTAATAATTGGGTTAAATGGGTCATATATGAGTTTGACGGGTTGACTGACCAACCGGTTATTTTTGTTGCGTCTTAAACAATTTAACCTGTTTATGACCCAAACTCATATAAATCAACTCAAACTCTCCTAAGTTATGTCGGGTTATCGTGTCATATCGAAAATTATCACTCCTATATATATATATATATATGTCCTCAGAGTATCTACAAAATAAAGTGACGTCAATTAATATGTGTTTAACCCAAGTAAAAAAAACTTGAGTTCACTTAATTAATTAAAATTTTAGTTTCAAACTCTAAGAATATAAAATATACTGTTGAATCAAATATCGACTAAAATACTTTAAATTAATCGAAATAATTTAGATATCGAATGAAAAATTTTAAAAAAAAGGGACCTCAAGGACAAGTTTCTACATTAGGAACAACAAAACAATTGAAACATAGGAAAATACCAACAAAAAAAAAAAAAAAAAAAAAAAGGAACGGATCCTCTAATTTTGAACTCCACATGGAGCAGATGGATGGCCATGGACTCCAGAGAAGCGAGGGTGTAATAATGAAATGATGCTGGGGACTGCCTGGAGTACTTCTTGTTGATTCTTTTCAATTCTAAGAAATTGTACTGTTTATAAATTTATAAAAAATGTACTTAAAGATCACTAGTTTAATGAGATCATAAAAGTTTTCTTTATCATATGGAATCTTATCAATTTGTGTGTAAAGCGTTACTATTTCGAGGATGACGAAATATAAGTCAAACAAGTGAAATGATTAGCGTCGTTTCCATTAAATACTTGTACTATTGATTTATTTGTAAAAAGCATAGTTTATGTGAGAAGAAGAGTACGAGTCTTTAATATTGTTCGTTACGCACATCACAATAAAAATTACATTATTATTTTATCATTAAATTTATTTTAAAATTCTAATATTGTAAATATCGAGATGAATTCAATGATAAAAATATTCTATTACAATTTTAATTATAATAAATATTGCGAATTGCAATATATATTTAATTAATGGGAGCTTGTGGAGGGAGGAAGAATCCAAGGTTCTATAATATGGTGTAGGGTCGCCAACAAGTAACATGGCCAACCTCATTTCCTTCCATCTTTCTTTTCTATGTTTGCGTACTCTCTTAATTTAATCAAATATTAATCTTAAATCTTTTTAGATCTAAGACAGCTTATATAACTTAAAACACACTCTCCAGTCCCCAATACTCAGTTTTTGTTTTTTTTAATGATTCAATGGTTTCAAAGTTGAGAGATTTCTCGAATATTAAAATCAATGCGATAAAACTCCTAAACTGTTTTCTTAAATATCCCAAGAATTTTTTTCTAGAAAAAAATTGGTGTACTACCCTTTGAGCTTTATTAAACAGGAAATTAATCTTATTTGTACTCCATAGCTTCCATTTATAAAAAATTCCTTTTTACTTTTGAATAAGTTATTGTACGTTATACCAATGCCCTGAACGCTTAAATTATAATAAAAAATCCTTCATTTAAAAGTGTTTTACTTTTTTTTAAAAAATTTTCTCTTAAGCATTGACCATGATCATATGTGGGAAGAAGCCAAATTCTAGAAATTTTACCAATCATTTTCTACTTCTGTGGAACTAGATAAAGACATGGGTTTGGCACCACTTAACCGCAAGAGTCGTAAGACAACATGAGTATTTTATCTTTATTAATGGAAAATTATTCACGCAATGCCCTTTTTCAGCATACTTGACTATGCTTTTTGGCCTCATTTTTCCACTTATATGTATCTAACTATTTTCTGACACAAGTGTAAATTTGCCTTAGCAATTAGGATACACGCACGCCTTTTGAAGGCTGTAATTTCTTTCTATTATATCTTAGGAGGATTTTTTTTTAAGAAAAAAACATTAAATTTAATACCATCCCCCAACTTTTATCCTTCGAACGAATATGCTAACCGAAGTGTATCTTCGAGTTGGTCAACAATCTAGACAAACAGATCGTCATTTTGAGAAATCTGCGATTAAACTGCTGTAATTGACCAATGTGATTTTGCTCTATGATCCAATCAATATCATGATGCTGCCAAAATTTTAGATGTGAAGATTTTGGAAATGCCTGAAAGTAGACGTATGAATTTGAGCTGCTAAACATGACAGCTGCGTGATGCAACTGTTTCAAGTTTTTTTTATACACTAAATATTTTATTTAATTATAAAAAAGTAATAATCAAAATTATTTTCAATAAAAATTACTATGAAAAGATTTTTTAACTAAAAAAAAGAATACATAAATCATCGTGCAAAAAGGGTAAAACGACATTTATTATGAATCGGAGGAAATAATTTTATGAAAGATGCGCTCTTGCTTGCTATCTGCGCCTCAAGAAAAGAAAAAAACAAAAACCTAAACTTTTGATTCAGAATCGCATACACTATAGCTTATCATAATGTACAAAACACCTTTGAAAATATACAAAAAAACATATGATGAAACCTCAAGCTCAACCAACTCAAAATCCTAAATTGCTATATAAGTTGCCCCGAAAAGGTATAACAATTAAAAAAAAATTCTGAACACTACAAACAGAGAAGACGCTTCCGGTTTCAATGGGGAGACGAACAAGAGCTTGAGCATCATTATCACATGTACTCACATTCCACGAGGGAAATTGCTTATCTGTCCTTCCTCCAGAACATCTTTATCATTCAACTTGTAAGCTATTCGAATGCGCATAACAAGGGCTTTCTAGAAAAACAAAAGAGAATAGATATGAAGTACTCTACAGTCCACACAACCAGATGAAGGAATGGGTTAACGGAAGGACAAAACCAAATTTTCATGCTACAATTCAAGCCTAACATAAAATTTGGAACAACAATTCTTACACCATAAAGATTTCAAACTTCATTTTTGCAATTCTCGTTACTCTCTGTTCTATAAAAATCAATCTCATTTGCAAAAACAAATCGAGTCGAGTAGATCTCGAGTCGAGCTTATTTTTATTAAACGAGTCGAACCGAACATGTATTATTTAACAAACAAAATATTGTGTTTAAAATTGGTTCGTTTAAGTAATCAAGTTGAGTCGAGCTTTTCGAATTCGAGCCGAATTAAGTCTAAATTGTTAAATGAACAGAAAACCGTGTTGACTCGGCTCATTTAACAACTTGAGTCGATTTGAGCTTTAAACGAGTCGAGTCGAGCCAAACAAACAAGCAACTCAATTCGTTTATAGCTCTACCGACACAATGGACCTTGCTTCAAATTAATGATGGTATAAAAAATAAATATATTTTCGAATTTAAGATTGTAATTAAATTATCATGCCAACTAATCTGCTTTGATGGTTTTAGTTATAAATAATGTAATATATATCCTGTTAAAAAGTTCCCAACCGGATTCCTGATGTAGAACAGAGAATATATATAAAATAACAACCATAATATTTTACACAGGATGGTGAAGTAGTGAGGTATAAACCTTAGCCAACACCATATAAGAATAGTAAACTTAATCATGGATCAAAATCTAGCCTCTTAGTATTGCAATTGTTTTTTGTAAATGTTGACGTGGTGAACAGGATTTGAGAGGAACAGCCAATCTGTAATTTGCACACGAAAAGACATACCTTGCCATGTTGGCTGTTTGTTACTCTCAGTTTTTGTGTGATTGATCCATCCCCACTTGCAGGAAGAATATTACTGCTTGCGGGTTCTAAATGCAATTGAAGAAACTGTGGATTGCAAATGCAAAAAAGTCACAGCTTGTACAATAAGGGACCATGAAACTTGTTTTGATTTGTCAAGCATAAATCTCAAGTAATCATAATCAAGTCAAGAGTGTATATCTATATTTGCACTTTTGAGTATATTTAATGCTAAACGAAAAGGCGTGAACAAGTTTAGCAAATGTAACTCTTAGTAATTAGTATGTATTCTAACTACCATAATATATTTTTGAGCATAATGCATAGAAATACCATGTCTATGAAAAATTAGATTTTTCCAAAAAATGATGGGAATGCAACCACTCCCTCATTAAGTATTTTTGCATCATTGGGAAGTTTACCTGCTAATCTGCTTCAAGACCTTAAAAATCACTTGATAAGTACCTCATCATGGTGTGTTAAAATTCACATTTTAGGGAAACCATCTGCCTACCAACAATTCTACTCTCTACTTTTGAACATAAAAGGAGTGACGATAGTACACATAAACATAGTTAAGGGACAAGTCAAGTGATAATACACAGAAGTTAGAATGATGAAAGAGAAGCATGAAGAATCTCCATTTGCATGGTATTACCTTTGGGACTGCAGCTTGGAAAATAAAATCTGTATAAACATTTGATGTCTTGTTCACAAAGTTTGCCTCAACAAGTGTTGTTTGTAGATTTCCAGGTTCCTTCGAGAAGTTGAATGTTATCCTCAACGAGCTGCTCTCATATGCTACTACCGAAGGATAAGCAGTCCCATTATTTTCTGTTTATCAAGCAAATTATCAGCATTTCAAGAATTATTCACAGATCACCTCAAGCACTAGAGATGATGAGTATACCATGCTTTTGCTCAGAGGGTGCAAACCCATCCAACAAATCCGACATAGGAGAACCTCCAACAGTGGGTGCGGCATTTACTGAATGAGCTAACGATGATGACAAATTCTCTAACGCACCTATGGATGTATTGTTATCTTTACCAGAGAATAAACCGTCAATTGTAGATGAGCTACTCTGAGCAGGAGGTGTTCCAATTGACAAAAGATCGAGTAGGACATCAGTGCCCGATTTCTGAGCTTGATTTGTACCTGGAGTTCAGATGTAGACACATGGTCAAAGATCGGGAGAATAAATGAAAATGATACAGAATTTATAAATGAACAGAAGTCAAGGTCAACTTTGAACAGAACTTCCTCTTGCACCAATATCCAAACATATGCATCTGAACAAGCAAGCATGAAAATTGTGCAATTGAGCAGCATCCCAGAGTGCCCTCATGCAAGTATTTGCCAAGATATTCATAGTTGACAAAAAAGGGTCTAAAAAAAGTAAATTTTCAGCTCATACATGAGAATTTGGTGCCTTTTCTACAATAACAGAAATGTACTGGTAGAAACAGAGTAATTCAAATGACAGTAAGGCAAGGTCATATGAAACAAAATGTTTGGTCAATCTTGGTTAGGCTCCTTGGGCTCTAAGGTCACAGACAGAAGTGAACAACTCACCTGTTCTATATAGAAGACTAGTTAATTGAAATTGAATTTACAAGTTCTCAGACTTGGTCATCCAGTAAAATAACAATAGTCGCTAATGACTTTAGATGAAATCATGGATAACACTAACATAAAAACAGTCTCGTACAGACTGCAGATGAACTTATGAATAAAATAATCATGAACCCATCTATTCATATGTATAAAGTTCAAGAAAGTTTTCTTGCCACACTGCTGCAAACAAGTTGTCTTAAATTAATAATGAAAATAGAGTTACCCAGTAGATTATAAGATAATTTTACCATATCAAATCTGAAGCTAACCTTTTTGTGATGAAGCAGGAGACATATCAACTCCAAGAAGATCGTGAAGAAATTCACCACCAGAAGAACTTGGTGCTGGAGCGCCATCTGAATCTAAATCGAGTAAATCAACAAGAGGAGCAGCTGCGGGTTTTGCTACTCCATTTGAAAGATTAAGTGTCGCACCCTGTGAAGTTGAAACTGCTGGCGGTAAAGAACCAGCCCTCCTTCCAATGTAATTTGCTTCATCAAGAACTGGCATCCTTTCACATAGAGCAGACCTAAATATATTCAGCAGCAACATAACATAAGATGTTATTTGGTCAAATTCACATACAAATAGTAACCCAGAAGCTCCTTATAAGATACTAACTGTTAATTACACAAAGGCAAAAAATACAAAGTAAGTATTGAAATACATAATACTACCTCCCATCTCAAACATGTCTTAAGTACAAAATGTAAAAGAAGAGAATTGAGTACAAAATATGTTTCATATCAACATTGTATATGGATTTAATATAACAATAGTCAACATTGTAAAACTATAACATGCACAGGCCACAGGGTACCATAATTTTTTCTATACTTTATAACTTTGACTGTGTACTTAAGTCCTCTTTTGGTGGCCAAAATTTTCCTATTTAGGGCTAAGTAAGACATCTCAAAGAAGATGAAAAAGTAAATCACAGAATCTTTATAATTTAAAATATACTCTTACCTAATACTCTGGTGCTTCTGAATAATAGAATCAAACTCAATGGACCGCTGCTGCAGTTCAAGAATAAGGCTCCCTTTGTTTTGAATAATAATTTCCTGTATCTTCCTACAGTGACAATTAATTGACTATTTTTCTGAACGAAATGGTGCTCAGTAAGTAAACAAAGCCATATACAAGACACTGATCGTATGTTGGACCAATTGAAGGAAAGTATAGCATATTTAGTCACACAACAGATTAAAGAAGGAATAAAATAAAATAAAAAGCAAGGGACAACATAACTGCAGACACTAATGTAACATAAAATTAGTTGAAAGCGCAAGTATAATTCTTCATTGATAGATCCCTTGAGACAGCATGGGCTTTCTAATCATTAAAAGTTGAATTTATCAATGGCAAAAAAAACAATGATTCTTACATGGTTACAAAAAATTATATAAGATAGGAAAATTAGGAAATTTAAATAATTTAGTTTTTTTGGATGCTCTTTCAATCCGTAGTATTGGATTTTTCTCATATATCTGGGACTAATATATAGTGGATACTGGATAGGTATATAATATGAACTATAGCTCATTTATCTTATTCCCTGTGTGTATCTGTGCGTGTTATGTTTACTTTTGGTTACTTGGTCATATATCATAAGAAGTTAAGAACTGCTACGTATTAGTAGCCAGAACATAAGCTTACTGGAAATCCGAGAAAGAGAGGGTAATAAACTGGATGAAAGAAGAGATTATGCCAGGCGAAGATTATAGCAGAATACAGAAATATGCTATTGTTAGAAAAGAAGAAGGAGAAATATATCAAGATACAAATCATGAAACATCAATATCATGTGGATTTACTGATTCCCAAATCTACTCCATTTCTTCCACCTTTTGTAAGCTGAGAAAGTTCAGAATGCTACTATAATTCTCAGAGTTAGAAATGCATGCCAATTAAAAGGTGCTCAAAACTTTCTACACAACTGTAAACAGACATTGACGTACTGTGAGCAAGCCGGAAAACGAGAAGATAGCTTCAACAAAGCAACCAAACACATTGCCCGTGTAGTTAGATCTGAGGTATGTAGCTTGATGGCTGTCTCTATAACATCTATGGCATCAGACTCTGTTACCTACTCGGAAAAAATAAAAGTTGTTAGGAAATGTTCAACAAGGGTCATGGCATTCTTAAAAATACAAAATCAAGGAGAGAACATTTGAAGACAAATAATGATAATAAAATTTTCAAATTCAAGCCTAAAGCCTTTTCTACAAAAAAAACTAGTGTCGTTGAACGTGTAAACTATCAGAAAAATGATAAAATTGCCGCCCCCAAACACACACAAAGGATTCAGGTATGATTAACATTAAGATGTGCTAAATTGTCATTCCCAGGCTACGCACACAAGGGATAGTGGTATGTCAATGCTTAAAGAGCTAAAATTCATCAAGGCGAAACACTTGATGCAAACTAACTAATTTTGATTTCTAGGAATGTGTGCATCTAGCAAGTATGGTTCGGATGGTTTCATACCACCCAAGTAACAGTAATGATATAAAGATGATAGTGGAAGAAGGGGAAGAAGATGGATCAAAGAAAGATAGTGATAAAGTTTCCAACAAGTAGACCATCTGAATTCTCAGCATGCAAAAGTTTCTGACATGAACATTACGGTCAAATAAATGTAGTTAACTTCCTCCCTTTCGCAATAGGAAGCCATTTATTCTACAAGTCAGTTAAGCTAAATAGTTTTTGTAGAGAACTTAAATATCCTGCTAGACTTGACATACATTGTAGAGTGAATAATAAAAAAACATAAACTCACAGTTATAGGTTCCTCTATGTCTAGCATTCCAACATTGTTCACCAACATTTCACCATATTCTCCGATGCACCAAACTGCCACTCGAACAAGAATTTCCTAATCAAAGGAAAGATGCATTTAGGGAGTGTGTAAACTGTCAAAGCACTATTAGATATACTCAACCTAGAAATTCCAAAGATAATAATTTTTAGGTTTATTTATGTACCTGATCACCTGACAGTTGAACAGCTCTGTATAGCAACCGTACCGTATATCCATGGAGATCAGTAGCATTGCTAACTACAACAATGAGGGCATGCCAAACTTCATCTTTCACATAATTTCCAGCCTACTAACCATATCACAAAGATCAGTACTTGTTAGGAAGAAAATAAATGATGATGCTGGGTACCGGGTACAGCATTCACCCAACGACAATTGAAATTAATGGAATAGACAATTTTTACAGAAGAAAAAAACTTTTTCTACCGAATATACAGATGTTTAGACCCAAAAAAAAACACCCTGTGGAGTAGTAGTGAATCTTATTAATTATGACATAAAGGAAAGAGCAATATACTAGGGACCAAGTGTGGGTTAAAAATATCTTGTACCAAATTTTATGCAATTTGAGGGCGATAAAGGGAAGTACATAATATTAATGCCAAGAAGCTATCATGTCAAGATGTAAGAGATAACTAACAAGTCTATGAAAAGAAAATCACAGATGAAAGTTTCATACGAAAATGCAGTTATTATTAGAAGCAATGAAATCTAGAGATGATTCTCTCGATGACTGACAGAAGCAAAAGGGCAAAACACAATATAGCAAAAAATCTACACAAAGAATAGAGAAATGGGTGGCCTGACAACTCAAAGACATTTTGATAGTTTGGTAGTATTAGCCATTATTTAACCAATTTTCAAGAATAAGTGAAAAAATATATGTGAACAAAGTCAACATTTTAAGAGAAGGCTAAAGCATAAAGGAACAAGAAATTGAACAAACTGCAATAGAGATGCATACCTCAGAAAGAACCTTAAGCATTTGATCTATATACCAAATTTTCTCTGGAGAAAGCCTACAAAATAAGATGCAATGAGAAATAAGCCACACATCACCATACAACGAAAATAAATTTCAACATCATGATAGGATTTTAGATTCCTATAACAATGGTTTCTACAACTCATACAATTGGAGCAGTAGAGACTGATTTTACCATATCTTGGGGCAACAGCAGAGCACAAGATATTATACAGGGAAGTAGTATAAGATTCCACAGTTTGACACCTTAAACTTTTTCAAATTTCAAATGTATTATCACAAGACTTAAAATGGGACACCAAATTCATCTGACAAATACCCTCCTAAACTCTGAAAGCACTTGACAAAGTATATTATTGTTAAAATAAAGACCATTTTGAACTTATTCAGGGTTGTCATAAACTATATGTCCCCAACAGTGACATTGAATACATGGATATGTATGTCTGTGTATTTTTCTATTTAGAACTATGAATATTTAATATTCATTACCACTCCACAAACTTAAAATTATGAGATTTAGAAAAGGGAAATTCCAACTCATGATGTTCACAACCGTATCTAACTTACTTTTCAACAATAGAGCAAATTTTTGCAGTAAGATCTCCCTTGAACTCTGGGTCACTTACTTCCAGATAATCAATAAGCTCCTTCGACAAGGACTTTACATTGTTTTCATTCACTAGAAGATAGACAAGCTCAAGGGCCCTTTTACGAATTGAAGCATCGGAATCCTAGAACAGAACGAGCAAATTCGTGAGCTGGGTATAAAGAAACTATTAAGTAATGAGGCAGGTTTGATGAGAAAAATGCATAGTTGAAGAAGGAAAAATTGTAACTTTTTAGTGAAAGAGCAACATAAACACACATTATCTAGTTAATTATGGAGGAAAAGTTTTCTTTTATCTTTAGCTTTTTTTATCGGTGCCCTAAAATACATAGAAGATTAGCTAACAAATTATGATTATCCAGATCTGAAATTCAGAAAGTGCACTTGATGAGAATGACAGCGCGCGCGCGCACAAATGTGTGTGTGTGTGTGTGAGAGAGAGAGAGAGAGAGAGAGCAATGTCAAAACAAATATACGAGTAAGAAACGATAATGTACTACTTTCTCATGTAGGTAAAGCAATAAATTATGAAAAGTTAGTACCTTCACACATTCCAATATAGTAGCTCGATGCCTTTGCACTGCTTGAGAGTCAACAGTAATAGCTCTCATCAGCATGTTTAGAGCTACATATCTGGCATAAATTGTGAAGCTCAGCTCTACAAGTTGGAAGACACAAGCGAGTTGCTAAAAGATATTTATAATGATATACTGCGAGTACATCTAGTAAAAGAAGCTAAGTCGAAGATTCAAAAATGACTAAAGGTGTAATACAGTATGTGATCACTATGGAACTTGAGAAAGGGGGAAGCATGGGGAAATTTAATGAAAATGTTATCACCACAGCAATAAATAACATCTCTTTAAAAATTTAACTAACACCTTAGGCAGACCCACATTCTTTCTTCCGGTATCCCAGAAGAATAATGTATCAAGGAATCGATTGTCCAATATGAGCAATAATATTATCAATAGGAATAAAATCAATAGTTGGTATTTTACATTAAAATATTGATTATTTTAAACATACTAGCTACTCAAGAGCCGTGACATATAAACGACTACTATACAAACAAAAACTGACCTGATGTTATTGTCACGGTTTGACAAGAATCTTCCCAAGATGTTGATAGCAAGCACACGAAGACCACTAGTATCTTCAATGCTCATGATAGTTTCAACACACTCATATAGAATGGCATTTCCTGCATTTTTGTTTGACTCGGTTTTTGTTGCCACCTAGTAGATAAAGAAGAAAGAAAAGCATAGAAAACTCTCTCACGTGTAGACATTATAATCAGTATATATTATTTTTAGGGACCCATATGAAATATACAACACCACATCTACCGAGAAAACCTCTTTTTGAATAACCTGATTTATATTTTAGGAATTATGGTTTTGAACTGAAGCTAAAATGGATGTTGTATCTCTATATAAAGGCTGAGAGGCCTTTACTAACTACTTTTTGTAATTGTGACAGCAAAATGAAGAAAGAAAAGAAAATAGAAAAAAAAGGCTCATCTCTCTTTCTTTTTCTCATATAACTTATCATTTAGTTATTACTTTCACGCTCCTTTATCCTGTTACTCTTGGTATTTTATCTTATCCTTTTGAAATTCAGTTATTTTAACAATTATTTTAAAGATATTTTACTTAAAATACAATAATTTGCAAAGACAAATGCGTGCACCATACAGTCCATTATAACAGTGACTGGTAGAAGAAAAACTGGGAGATTGCTAAGAGGACATATTGATTGATCCCAGAAACATGCAACAGTCTCCATATGATATTGAGTGTAGGCAACATTTAATGAGGGCACAATGATACGATACCAAAGTCATGCCTAGTATGTAAGAGTTTTACTGGCATAGGAGGCAAGCTAATCCTTGATAAGGTAAACAAAAGTGAATCCCAGTTTCATGACATACGCAAACAAGAAAATAATATGAAGACGCTAGATTGTTTCCCCCCAAACATATGACTATTTAATCAAGAAGATAAAACACAAAGGCAGCCCTTGATAGTGGACTAAAAAGAGGTAGATGGTAAAGTAGAACCTGATTTATTGAGATGGAAAAGGTAAACTGAATTCTTAAATACTTTATGCTCATAAAGGTCAGCATAAAAGAATAAAAAAATAAAATCCAGACATAGAAGCAGACCTGAGCAAGAATGTCATTCATAATATCACTAGCATCAGCATCTCCATGGCCCAAGACGCACAATAGTCTAAGTAATCTTATGTGGAGAAAAGGGTCTGCAATCCCCGAAATGTCGTACTCAGGTACATATGGACTGTTCACAACATCCTTCAGAACCTTAACCAAACCTTCTGTACATTTCTAAAAGCACACAAAAAAATGATATGAAGAATACGAATACGACATTGAAGCACTAGATACTTTTATATGTCAACAAGAGGTTAACAGAAATTGATAAGCAATATCGTAAAGTATTTTCTATAGAAGCCTTCAGTAAACCATTAAATTTGAACAAGATTGTTAGAACTTCTAGACAAACTTAAAACATTAAATTCAGATCATCTGAACAAATATCAACTAGCGTCTGTAGATAAACTGTCTGCATATCAGAATTAAAATTGACTATCAAATTCAAAGCAGTGGTCTAAAGAAAAATGACTTTTCCAGAGCTACAGTCAACCAAATTTCTTATTTGAGCCAGAGAACTATGCTTAGACCCATTAGATTATTAATAACGTAAATCCAATCAGTCAGCTGCATCAATAGGCCAGCGAAAACCTCATTAAAACATGATGTATTACTTTCTTGAGAAAATATTAGCATTAACCAGTATTTCTTATTCAGGACTAGTGCCTTTATATTAAAGAAATTACTGAATTTATCTTTTTCTTTATATTAATGCTTATATAACCCTAATATGCTCAGGAATCTCTCAGAAATATATATACAAATCTCTCTTTGACTGTTTGGAAGAGATGTCAGCCATTAAATACGGATTTCTGCCTAGAATCCCATTTTCGATCACATAATAAGTTTCTAACTTCGAGATGGTGATTAAAAAATCCTTTTGTTTTCCCTATTTTAGCTTCTAGCTTTTGGGATGGGTAGGTATGATCAAATCAAATTACAAAGAGACAACTAAATCAAATGACTAAATACACGCTTATTTAATGGATTATTTGGAGAAATCAACTAGTAGTACACATGAATGAGACCCCTGAAGTGCACAGCATATAAGAGAAGTTTCAAAAAGGCAACAAAAATGTGCATCAATTATCTGAAGTGTCCCTAAGCTTAAATAGCAACAGTGGATTCTCAATCATGCAATGAATGTGCTTCATATCATCGTATGCAAGCATGAGAAGAAAAATGTCTGACACACCTTCCTGAAATATTCAAGGGCCTCCGTACTAACTTTACATAGCTCGGTACAAAGTTGGACCCCAGTTAACAGAACACCATGGTGCTTTTCTCTAAGTAGGGAAGCAGTAGGGTTTATGAAGTTCTCAGCCAGATCAGGGACTTTCTTTATAATCCTTATAGAGCACAGTGCTGCCTACATAAAAGAACAAACTTCAGTAATTTGAGGCCATCATTTTCACTTCTTTTTTCCTTTTGGCTTTTGCAGGGATTAAAATGATAAAAGTGAAGGCAGAAACAATGTTAATATATAGATCATGTATATGAAGACTTTTCCCCTCAAATAACACAGTGCATACACTTCAATAATTTCTAAAATAAAAGCACAGTATAAAGAGAATGAAAATATTCATGTGTGTGTGCGTGTGTGTATAAGTCCTTTGTGGTACCATGATATCCCACATCGGTTAGCAGAGTAACTTATCAAGCTAAGGTCCGCCCTCTAACAAATGTGATGCCTTTTCTCTGAGTAAGGGATAAAATCGCATGGTTTCTACAGGTCATATACCTAAACCGGACAACACTTCACACCAAAGGATCTAATTAGGTGCAGATAAATGAGTCCCAAAGATTGGGACCGCCTGTGGGAAAGAGAGTTGTGCTCTGCTGCCTTTTCCCCTCAAGAGGATGGTTGGATCCAATAGCTCCAACAGCCCTCAACTGGGAGGCAACGTTGGTACCATAATGTCCCACATCGATTAGCTTTGAGGACATTGGTAGCTCATTAAGCTAAGGTCCTCCCTCTAACAAGTGAGATGCCCTTTCTCTAAGAAAACTCATTTAAGTCGTATACCAAAAGCTGATGATACTTTACATGAGAGAATCTAACCAGGGTACGGGATAAGTAAGTCCTCAGTGCCCTCATTTCTCATAAAAGGATGAAAAAAATTAAAGGATACTTTTTCACCATAACTCAACTAAATTTTCTTCTAAATACTCATTTTAGCACAAGAAAAAGTATATGAACCACAGGACAGAACTCTCTTTTTCTGTGTAAGTTTATATAAAAGAATTCAGATTGAATTAATAGATTCATCTTATATATTCATGGCCAACGACCAGATAAAATTATTATGAGAACTTACTTTTTTCCGGATATTTGGATCGCGAAATTGTAGCAATCTTTCAACTTCAGGTGCAAGATCACGAGCCATTTCTGCAGAACAAATGTTCCCCAAAGCACAGAGGGCAAGTCCCACAATATACTGGTTTGTGTGATTAAGATCTCTGTAAATAAGTTAAGGTCTCTAAATAGTGACAAAACTACCATGGTTCTCACCGGTAAGAATGAAAATTGAAGATAAGTATCTTCAATCTTAACACACGTGATAGTTAAAAACAAAACAAAAAAATGAAGAGGAATAAACTTAGAAAGGATACTGCTTTAATGAATTTGTGACCAGCATTAGAACCTCCTGTCTTTCATCAAGCAGCAACATGAGGCCAAGATATCCTATCCTTTTTTCAGGAAATCCAGGAGCAGCAATTAACTTTAAGCATTCCATTTGACCAAAATGTGTAGGGTAACCAAGCATGTGAATGAACATGAGTTTTGCCATATTTCGATGCCTATAATCGTTATCGTTGGCACTGACAGCAGCACGAATAGAAGCGCACTCCTTTCTTACAACAGCACGTTCTTCTGCTGCAGTTTTGCAAGCACGTATAGCCCGAATCATGTCCCTGCATTGTATGGAAAAACATGGCATTGAACCAAAATATTCTATTATATTGCTATAACTTTGATTCAAAGTATATATTGTTTTTAGAGAAACTATATTGTCAAACATAAATACAACATTCTTCATTATGTCACCAGAAATGTAAACAATAAAGAGACAAAAACAAAACAATGACATATTTCAACTCCATCATTCAGTTTCTTTTCATGTGATTGAACACAAAAACAAATAAAACTTGTGATAAAACCCTTAATCCAATTCTTGCAAATTATACTGAAAGTATAGTAATGCTTTCCAAATCAAGTAGCTTTTACACCTAAACCAACAATTCAATAATGTAAAATAGCAATGTCAAACTAACTAAAAAAAATCTAGAGCTTAAGCTGTAACCGCTTAATCCAATTCTTACAATTCATTCTAAAACATTGCCGAATCAATTAGCTTTTACACCTAAACCAGCAATTCAATAAGCAAAACAGCAATTAGCAATGCCACCCACTAACCAAAAAAAAAAAAATATATCCAAAGCATTAAACTCGCAAATCATCTACGAAATATAACAAGCAGAAAAGAGAAAACCAACAAAAGATGAATTTGAACGTTGTGCAAACCTCAAACGCGTGCCGGACGAGAAAGTATTAATGATTTGGTCCATTTCGAAACTAGGGAATAGCTCGATCGGATCGAAACTGCGGTTTAGCTATTCAAATCGGTTATAACCTAGGTTTAAAGCTGAAAATGAAGATCTGGAGAGATGATTCGTCAGAGTTGCAGAGATCTGAGAAGAGAAACGATTTGGGGCCGGAAACGAGTAAAGTTTTTATTTCTTCCACTTACGAGCAATCGCTATTCGAGTTTATTGTAATAATAAAATTAC
Organism: Centella asiatica; assembly: GCA_014636745.2. Lineage (NCBI taxonomy): Eukaryota > Viridiplantae > Streptophyta > Magnoliopsida > Apiales > Apiaceae > Centella > Centella asiatica. The sequence continues at coordinate 1,655,350 of CM025781.1, read as the reverse complement.
CAGTAAATAGATAGATATAAATGAGATTTGATGATAACGTTAGTATTTATTTTCCTAATGTTTTATTTGTTTCACAAATTGAAGTATATATTTGTTTTATTTGTATATTATTGTGAGACTCTAATTGGATTAATATAAAATTTTTATAATAGTTATTATTGTAGATAATTTTTAAATATTTAACAAAAATTAATTATGGTTTACAAAATTATAATTTTAATACATATAAATTAACACGTGATTGTTGTATGCACGTAAAAAACTTTGTCCAAAAGAAAGTGTATAGAATAATGTGTATCTTTCAATGCATCATTTTAAAATACTCATAATATATAGGTAATATTAAGTAAAATAAGTTAAATATTGCAAGAAGATATAACTTTCAATTGCGAATTATTTAAAATAAATAGTTGAATTTAACATTATCATCACTTTCATTATATTTCTCTTTTACATAACATACGCGCTGATTGAAATTGAAATATATATTTTTTATTTAACTATCATTCATATCTAAAACGAATACATGTTTTCGAGTACATTAAAATTATTAAATAGAGTTAAATAACGAATTTATTGTGTTCTTTCCACATAATAAATAGAGTTCGCGAAAGCAAATGCTAAACAGTCCTCTCTCCCTTCCTCAAGCAACAAGAGTATTTAACTACGGATACTAAGCATTCATAGTTATAGCTTAACAAGGGATTATGTATTTTTGTTCTTAAGATTTTTCATGTAGTTTAACCCCTCTAATTTAAAAAGAGTATTACTTTTTATATAGTCGTTAATAAATTGAAAAGATAATCAACACGTGGGTAATTAGTAAGTACATTTTTGTTGTTTGCTTCTTCCTAGCAAAGTATCATTAGCATTACGATATAAATCGGCAGGATACTTCGATCGAAGAAATGCGTCTCTCTCGTATGGATTTTTCGCCGGCTGTTGATCCCGGTGAAAACTTGGTCCGTCGGAACATTCCGGGACTGAGAACTATACTTGATTTTATAAACATAGCAAAATTAAAATTGATTTACGTAAAAAATGCAATAATTTTTTATATCGTGTTTAATTATCATATCATAATGTTGAGATTACAAATATTTAATTGTTTACAAAAAAAAGGAACATTTATTTTGAGACAACTGCAGTTTAGCTATTTGAGAATATCTATCATATTAAGAGACTAGATGAATATGATAAATTGTGAAAAAAATTAAAGCATCATAACCATAGCAAATCATACTTTAACTCAGATGGCTCGGTTATAATTTCGATTTGACTCTAATTAAGAGAAAAAACAAAAATAAAATAGATGAGAAAATTTAACAATCACGGGCTTCAAATCAGTGCTAAAATATCGCCATTATTCTCAAATATGCATCATCACAACACCTTTATTATGAATTGAATTTCAGATACACAAATCATAAAAAGATTTAAAAACAGAAAACGAACACAAAGGCTCAATTCAGAAATACAGAACTGAATTCTACACTGAGATAGATAAACAAATCCTAACTCAAAAACATTAAGGATGAAAAATATTACAAACGTATAAATTACCCAGACGATTTGGAATTTCAAATTCAAATGGATAGAGGAATATTAAAAAAAAAACGAAAAAGATTCTGAAAAAGAAATGATTGAGATGAAGATGAAGTTGAAGTTGCCATTAGAAAATGTAGATTCAAGTATTAAATCTTGAACCCAAATCTACAAACCACAATCTCTGTTAGATCATGAATTAAACAGAGAAAAAAAGAGATACGGCATATTAGATAAAAAGAAGAAATTAAAGACCAGAGAGACTAAAGGATTTCGAGTTGTTAAAAAAGAGAGGGGGGGGGGGGAGAGAGAGAGAGAGAGAGAAAATGGGTTTGGAGGATGATAAGTTTGTTTGGGCGGTGAATTTTGTTTTCTTCTTCTTTTTTCCACTTTATTGCTGTTAAGAGAATAATTGAAGAAAAAATTGAGCAATTACATATATTCCCCGCTTCAAAAAAATTATATATAAAAATGAAATGTGTTATACAAAAATTATTATATTTGTATTTGTATAATTTTTTTATCACATTATTGTTATTTATTAAAATTTGTCATTAATTTTTTAATTTTATTTCATTTTGATATTAGAAACAAATTTCATAAAAAATAACATTAGATTGTAGATGTAACTCTTAAATTTACATGAAACTTTAAGATACGTAAAACATTAACATATAATAGAAATAAAAAATATTATTTTACTATTCTGTATATCCTAATACAAATAGTAAAAAGATTTAATAACATTAATAGATAATAAAACATACTTAAAGTATAAAAAAAATGTATTAAACTCACATGATACAACACCAAAAAGAAAGAAAGAAATAAATACACATTCAAACACGGCTAATATAACATGTAGAAACACAATATACAATAAATTACTCCAGAGAATTAAAAAAATTAAATATACGGTTACTACATTTTAACAATATAAATGAAATTCAAATTCAAAACAAATAATACACTTCGTAATATATTATAATATTCATAAGATCTATCACCATTTTCTAAAACATTGTTTATAATACATTAATTAATTTCTCTCCAATTTATTAATGACAATTAAGTATAAAAAATATTACCACTAATTTTTAATTACTTTGATTTAAAAGAAGGAACAAAATAAATTAAATTAGTGAAAAATCATTTAAAAGAATATTTAATAATAAAGCCTGTGCTTTTGCACGGACAGTAACTATAAAATTCAGGACTCCACTAAATTTAGACCAAAATTTGATTGAGATATTGTTTTTTATTACTTCCCAATTTTCATTACGCAAGCAACAAGGGAGTGAAATTTTTTCTCTTTCAATCTCTTACGTTCTGTGAATCATACAGAAAATACAGCGCAAAATTCAGATTCATATATGATTATTATTTTAGTAGGAGAATATTTCGAATGTTTATGTTTTATGGTTTAGATAGAGGTATACCAAGAACATTCTTGACTTCTTTTCTCTTCTCGAAAAAAAAAAACTCAAATTGTTTGACACCATATTTTGCAATCTTTTTTTCTTTAAATGTTTATGAACATAATTCCTAGTGAATAATTTTTTTTTAACCGTTACTTATCATTTGTTTCCTCCAATTTTAAAATCACAAGACATGTGACCAAGGTTAGTTGGTGGCCTTTTTTAATAACCAACATTTCCAATTTTGGAAGGTGTGGATGTGTGATGTATCCCAAACAAACATCCAAAAGGAATGATCTACAATATTACTATTTAAGGTGTCAATTATTGCGCATTAGATGCAGATTACATACTTTATTTATTATATAGTACACTCGTGAGGATAGTAATATTGTACAGAACACTTGAATCATTTATGATCTAAGAATATTAGTACTTTGAACTTCTCATGTGACATATTCTGTCCTCAAACATTTGTGGTATTTGACGACTACGTATTCTTTTGTTTTTATGTACGGTGTTTTAGATCTACGAATAAAGTACTATAAAATTAAAGTGTAGTTTTTACACATAAAATAGACACCTTTGGGCTTTTAGGCAAAGCTTTTGTAAAAATTATAGAAATGAAGAAGCAAAAAGTGTCCTCCCCCTTTACCAGGTTAACAAGTTTAACGTTAACATTGTCATGTGCAGTTCCACATGCTCGTTTAAAATTCTTAAATAACACCAACTCATTAAATAAAAGAAAATAACATTTTTGGCAGGTTTCCAAAGTGCATCTCCAGTTTTAACAAATGCTGCAATTGGGAGTTTCTGAAGAATATGGACATGTACAAGATTATATTACATGCAATAAGTTGAGAACAAGCTTGAACATCTCAAACCCTAACACAATCCCCCCCCCCCCCCCCCCCCCCCCCCCCCACAACATAAAAAAATAAAAAATAAAAATCTTAAAAGGAGGGAGCTTCTATAAGAATTTCAACATAGCATTGAGAGAACTAACAATTTTAGATCCAGTTTTACAGTAATTGGCCACCTTTTCAAACATAATATACTGCTCTATGCCTTTATCACTTAAACTGAACATGCATCTCACACCGTCACTCCACTCTCCCAACATTATATATTTATACTTGCTATACCTCTTGACACCTATATTTCAAACACTCTTGATGTGTGATGGAATAATCTGAAACATCAAAATTTTATTAATGTCTATCATCAGCTGATGTGAGGATTACCCTTTGAGTTGATTTGGGAGCGGGTAGTACAGCGGTCGTAAATGGGATTCCCATGGTCCAAAGGCTTTATCACCACCGAGTCACGCTGCCCATCTTGCTCCTGAACTGCTCCAAACACGATCTCATTAGTTTTCTCTGCACTCTGCTCATAGTAAGTCTCTGGGATTGATGAATAATGACGATGATGATGATGCTGTCTCTGCGTCTGCACTTGTGGTTGCTGCTGCTGAAGATCTCCATCCCATCCACTGTAGAAGGTGCGGCTTTGCCGAAATTGTTGCATTTTTTCCACATCCTTGGACATGAATGGATATGTTTTGCGTGGCGTAGGAGTTCTAGTTTCAATGGAAGGGGGCTCATCATCATCTGGTATCACAAAGCTGTCCTGCACTGGCCAAGTATTTGAATATTTATGCTCTTGTTGATATCCTTGCTGGCCCTGAAACTGATAGTTCAGATGTTTCTTCCTAAGCCCAGGAAATATTCCACCCAATATCTCCACAATTGACGCTCCGGTGCTGGAAATAAGCTTCCCAAGAGATCCAAAGAAACCCTCTTCTAGTTTTTCTTGTTCATCGTCACTTGGGATTAATGGTGGCCTTACTGATGATTTTAGAGGCTTCTGATATGGACTGGGAGAAAAGCTTGCTTTTGTTGTTTCCTGTTCCTGCAAAAGCATATATAGATAACAGAAACAAGGTTAGATGTTGCAAAAGCCAAAACAGAACCGCATCATCCATTAATTAAGATTTGAACAAAGATCGCCCTCAGCAATTGGCATGCCATGGCACTTGTTCATCTCTTTGTTCAAATAAATAAATACCTTTCTCTGTCAGAAAAGTTTCTTATCTAAAAGTTGCTATACACTAATTTACATAGTTGTTCTTTTGAAGATTCAAGAGAATGAATACATGTAATCCTAGCGGAGAAAACTGTCCATTTATGTTAAGTTTGATATGATGGCATAGTAGGCCTATACTATCCATTGTATCTGGCAAATTAAGGAGGGCCAACATTACAAATCATACGAAGAACTAACATTTTGAGAAGAGACGATTGTCCCAACCCTGCGTTGAAGCAATGCCAGCATGTAACCAAAGAATCCTGCAGCTACTAATACAGCAATTCCTGTAAAGAGGTTTCATGTCTTATAAGTCTTATATTTTATATCCGTGAAAGTGTAACCAAGTTGGAGAGATTACTATACCAAGGGGGAATCCACTCCCATATTGATAAGCACAATCATCAAAATGGAGTTGGATTTCACGAATTGCCTTGTTTCCTCTATCAATGACAAGGAGTGAGCAACTGCTTCCAATGTAAACCACATCAAAATCACTTGAAAATTTTGCATCTTCACTTGGTCCATCAACATGCCCCCCACCTCGGGCCCATTTGCCTCCTGCAATTGTTGTCACTCCTGCATCAATTAAATCAACTACTCAGAAACTGCAATCCATTGCCATGCATCCATAACTATATTATTATCCCAATGGTTAAACCCTAGTCATGACAATCCTACAGATATAGGTATGGCAGCATTGGAAGGTAAAGAACAAAATTGTAATGTATTTCTTGGAATACATTAATGAGATGCGAAAAGGTAGTGAAGTCACTGAGATATAAACTCAACTAAAAGAACAAATTATTTGAATAATTCTCGGAGAGTATATATACACGTACAGAGTGCGAAATATACCTGCATCACTTATCTTTCGGATTGCCATATTGATAGTGTCTGCAATATAAACATTTCCTTTGTCATCCACTGTAAGCCCCTTCGGATGGTTCATCCTTGCTTCTCTGGGCTTCCCATCTACATGTCCAGAGTATCCATCAGCAGATCCAGCAACAAGCTTTGGTCTAGTATCTGCATACATGTTAAGAATATGATTCAGATAAACAAATACATTGAAAAAACTTCGAGAGGAAACCTGATGAGACCACAACAACCCTACAATAAAATATATCGTCTAGAGATAAGACCCTATATTAGAGGATAAAAAGAACTTGAGCTATTGACTTGCCTAGTGACTAAAATAAATAAAACTGGAAAGGTGGAGGTGATATCACAGTTCATCCTACTGGCACACACACGTATTTGATGACTCCATAATACAGTGTGCTTATACTCAAGTTTAATCATCTTGGAGAGATACAAATAAGCTTCAACTTCATTACGAATTGCAAACAGATTTAAATCCAGTAAAAGGTTTGATGTACTTCATTAATGGTAATGCGCACTTAGACCTCCAAAACCTGCAGTTAGTACAGGGTTAAAGAATCTGGGCTAGAAAACAAAACATCACAATATGATGCCAGCAACAAAAACTATTGAAAGTCACAATAATTAAATTTAGTTGCTGAGGTTGTGCTTATGGACAAAAATACGAAACCCAATAAGTTTCAGAAAGCTGTCATTATCTACGAGAGAAGGGGGAAAAAAATCACAAATCAGGTAAAAAATGCTTCTAAGAATTTAAACAATTTCAGAAAAATTACACCAATAACCACTTACACTGAGACAGAGAGGAAGAGATCCTGAAAAGATTACTGTTAGTAGAGTCAAGGACTAGAAGCTCTCCACTAGGCAGCACTTCAACAGTGTAAGGCTCAATTCCAAGTTTACTACCATCAAACACTGTCTCAACAGCGTAACCACTCTCAAACTTCATCATTGGACGGCCAGAAATTGCTGGAAACAGAAGAATCAATAAACCCCACTGCTCAAAATTTCAATGAACAAATAAATAAAATCTCCAACCCGGTAAAAACTAAAAAAAGAAACACTCACAAACAGAGTAAAACAGAGAATCAGAGATCTATACCAGTTTTTGTTGTGGCTTTGAGTGACCACAACCATTTTGTCATAACAGAGACAGCATTTGAGAAAATCCCATTAACAATCTCTGCAGTACAAAGAGTACTTAAACATTCAAAATGCACACACACAACTGAGAGGAAGATTGATGCTCAGACAGATCAAATGAATGAATCCATGAAATGTAAAGCATATACACACATATGTACATAAATACACTAGCTCACTTGCACGTGAAGTAGCAGAAGCTGCTGCTGAGGACCCATCAAACAGAAGCAGGAGGATGAGAGCTAGGAGGCACACATTCCTACCCAGAAGCGCCATTTTTGGGGAAAATACAAGAAATAGCTCAGAAAATAGTGAGAATCAAACCCAGCATTATAAATGGAAACCCTAGCAGAAATGGGTTTATGTGAAAGTTCTGAAGAAAGAGTAGGGAAGAGTGGCTTTATGTGTTCTTTTGATTTTTGTCATGAAAAGTAGAAGTGGGTTTATTTTCATCAAAAAAGGTGTGAGAAAATGTAAAGAGATAGAAAGAGAGAGAGAAAGAGACAAGAAAATGAAGAGAGGAAAAAAGGACGAGGGACCAGAGTCCAGTGGCTCGAGTAGGGAATCATATGCTATAATTTATAACGCATATTAAATTGCTATACATATTTACTACCAATATTAATATAAGGATTGTAAATGACCGAGTCATTAATGAATAACCTCGTGTTGTTTTGTTTAAAAGATGCATATTAAATTGCTATACATATTTACTATTAATATTAATATTAGGATCCTAAATGTCTAAGTCATTCACAAATAATTTTGTGTTCGTTTTGTTTAAAATTTGTTCAACGCAATTCGCAAAAATAAATAATTTGATATTGAACATAATTTTTCGTTTGTTGGAAATTTCAAGTTTGGTCCGGTTCGGATGGAGTTCAAAAAGTTCGAGTAAATTCAAAATGTTTAACTTTGATCGACTCGTTCGAACAGTCAAATAAAATAATCTTAAATATGATTTTTATCCATTAAAAAAGTAAAATTTTTAAGACTTGTTTATAAATATATTCGATTAAACAAAGCCTGAAGACTTATTTACTGTCCTAATTAATATCATAACCTATTACATTATTTATGATGGTTTGATGTATTCGTAAGATGATAAGAAACAACAGGAAAGTGGGAACACACTGTATTTTGTTTCCATGATAAATGCCAAAATATTTAAAAAATGTATATTTAAAAAAAAAATGACAATATCTAATTATCTATATAGAACAGTTAAGTTTGAAAATTGTGCCAATTTATAGAGTATACGATATATAAATATAAAACGAGGATAAGATATTGTATTATAAATTAACATTGAAGAGAGTGGTCTTCAAATAGTCACTGTGATCAATTTGTCTGATTTTATAAATCTAGCATTGCTATCGTCAGCTGATGATATACAGTTATTCTTGCTGTGCTATGCAATTTTAATTATAAAATCATATATTCCACAGGATACATCAAGGGTCAAGTAGTTCTCTATTCATAATGGAGATACTATTCATAGAAGTAATTTTTCATAAAGAAGATAGTTTCTCACTTTCTCATCAATCTTCTAATTGATTGAGACTTAAACATGGAGTTAAAATTCAACTCTATTTATTACCAAAAAAGAAAAAAAAAACTTGGCAGTCAAAACTTATAATGATATTTTCAAAACAAATAAATTAATAAATAATATTGATTTAACCCAATTAAATAGAGTTCCACCTAACATAAATTGTAGATAATTTAATATTATTGTAGCATTATATGTACGTAGAGGGTGTGTGTATACTTATACTACTGTTAAACGGTACTTGCATATGGGTATAGTTTCAATGCTGATGAAATCCATGGATAATGGATCAAAGAAATTAAGCTAATTCGGTGGGCCAGAATGTTGTATTATCCGAAATAACAAATTTGGGCCAATAAGTTATTGGGCTTGAAACGAATATCCATCTAAGATGCGCAAGAGATAATTAAAAAATAAATGTATCCTAATTTAACTATTGTACTAGTTTGTTTTTTAGATTATTACAATATAATCTATACTGTCAAAATTTAAAATTTTTATTGTGTGAATAGTCAAAACAAGATGTAATATTGATATAATATATGTTAAAATTGTACATATATTTATTAATTCGTACCGTGAATTTCACTTCTTATATTAATAATATTATTCGATCTGTCAATTTTTAATTAATATTACATAGATGCTTTATCACAACGTAACAAAACCTTCAAAAAAAATATCGCTCATAATAATTTATCTTTTCGCTTCTAAAACATATTTTGTCTTCTACAACTTGAAAATTGAGGAAATAATTACTTTCCTCTGACTATCCAAATTTCCAATTATTAGGGACCATGACGAAACACACACATGTTCCGAGTATTAAAAACCTAATTATGTGAATAAATATAAATATATTATACCATAAAGGCATGAAAATACTCTCGGCAGACCCAACTATATAATTTATGGATCGGGTCGGGTCTATCATACTTGACTTATTTAAAGTTCCTGAAGGTTATAATTGGGTAGGTTCCACACCTAACACTCCACAGATACAAAGCCTAGGGTTTTAAGGATTGTTCTTCAATTTTGCAGAATCACAAATCCTGTCATTATAAGGTATGCTTTAAATTATTTCATCCTATTGATCATCTTAAGCATAATTAGGCTTCTCAACGTAGTGGTATAAAGTGCCGCAAACCCTAGGATTTGTCGATCGTTTGTAACTAAAGTATAATTAGGTTTCTTAACTACATGCCCTTTAGCTAAAATTCTGAAAGTTTTGCTTTTGACTTTGATTTCGTGCGTTAATTGTCGTGGATTTGTGGTGTTAGGTGGCGGAAAATGTCTCGGGTGTATGTTGGGAATTTGGATCCCAGAGTTACAGAGAGAGAACTTGAAGACGAATTTCGCGTCTACGGTGTTTTGAGAAAGTAACCCTTTTCTCCCGTTAATTTTTTCTGTTTATACTTATATAGTTATATATGTTTAGATTTTTTGAACGTGAGTCGGATCTTCGTAAGTTCTGAAAGTTTGTACGAATTTTTCGATATCTTTGATTTACCTGTTTGGATTTATGTTTTTATTTTCTATATATTATTTTTTAAATTCTGGTTATCCAGTGGTTCCTCCGGTTATTTTTTCCGAAGATCACTCGATCACTCAACTATTAAGATGCTTTCTTAGAAGATTCTATGCATTTATACGTCACAATGACTTTTGGTGGTTATTTGTATTGCTGAACCTAATGTTTTACTAGGCAGAGTAAAAGGTTTCTCTTACATTTGACGTCTCTGATGATAGTATTTTATGTATACTCGTGGTTTGTATACATATTGTTATTTATAATGGCAGTGTTGTTTCGTTTAGTTGTATGACAGTTGGTGAATTGATGTTTGTTGTGCTCTTCCAAAAAATCAATGCAGTGTGTGGGTTGCTCGAAGGCCACCAGGTTACGCATTTGTCGAGTTTGATGATAGCAGGGATGCTCTTGATGCAATACGTGCACTGGATGGTCAGTATATAGTTAAAAATGCATATATTTGTTATGAGACCTTGATATCTTTCATGCATTCTCTGCTGATATATTTTGTAAGTAGGTAAATTTCCTTTATATTATTCTAGCATAATTTCCTACAGTATTTAAATGAATATTTATTTATTTGTTTTTGTCAACAAGGTTTAATTTTTTTTTTAATGCTCATGATACACAGCTTATTGGCATTTTAACTTTTGTACCTTGACTATTGGAAAAGGACCAAGAGGGATTCTTGTAATTATTTCTTGTGTTGGACTAAGCTCTATGAGCCACAGGGTCAAGAGCGCCTATACATGGTGTGGAAATTCCAAAAACAAATACCTTCTTGAAATTTCTTGTGGTGCACAATTTTCAAGATGACATACGAGAGGGATGTGGAGAATGTTGTACCTGTACTATATGATGGCTGTTGATACTTTTGAGCGAATTTATTCCCCTAATGTGCATTCATCTTGCATTGCCTTTTTTGATTGATTTGTCATTGTAGTTGTTGTTCTTATTGATCGTCGTTCCAGCTTATGGTTATGTTAAATCATTAAAATGCCTTAGGTTTTATAAGCACAACCTCATATTTTACATGCATCACACGTGCCCTTATGTAATGCTGTTTACTTGCCAATTCCTTATTTTCTTATAAGATCTATTAGTTGTGTAACTTTGATGCACATATAGTGTGTGATGTTTATTCTGATGAATTATCTTATTGTTATGCTGCTCCGTAAGTATTAAGGTGATTAACTGCTCTTGAAATGACAGGGAAGAGTGGCTGGCGAGTGGAGTTATCTCATAATTCAAAAGGAGGTGGTGGAGGTCGTGGTGGCGGGAGAGGTGGTCGTGGTGGAGGAGAGGACTTGAAGTGTTATGAATGTGGAGAGCCTGGACATTTTGCTCGAGAGTGCCGCTTACGGATTGGCCCACGAGGCTTAGGTAGCGGGCGCCGTCGAAGCATCAGTCCTCGACGTCGTAGGAGTCCAAGTTATGGGCGCAGGTAATTATTTCCCCATGTTGTTTTGGTAACTAATTTGCACGAATGAAATATTTGTGCTTTTAGTCAAATTGTATGGCTACATGTACATTGGTTCCTGTGTCTGATATGCTTTCCAATATACAAGAATGAAGTGGGCATGTGCCTCAAATTTTGGTAGACGAAATAATTATGTCCCTCTCCCTTATCCATCTCTCCTAAACCGATCTAATATTTGTTCCATTCTTTATGGCAACATGTGCACACCTAAATTGTAATATCATTTTTATGTTGTAGGAGTTATAGCCCCCGTTACAGTCCTCGCGGTAGAAGGTCACCTAGGCGTCGCAGCATCTCACCACCTCGCCGAGTTCGAAGCATCAGTAGGTCACCTCCCCCATATCGCCGTGCTCGTCGTGATTCACCCTATGGCAACGGGTAGATCTCTTATAATACCTATTTATAATATGTGCATTTGCTTTTTTGTTTTCATCTTCATATCTTTCATGCATTTATTTTTGCTCTTGGTCCTGGTTACTTGTTCATGTCATCCTCTACAATCTACATATAGCAGGTCTCCAGTACATGGTCCATTTTGTGATTCATCTTTTGCCAGTTGGTATGAATGATTGTATTATCTACAGGAATTTGACTAACATCAAAGCTCAACTTGGAATTTTAATATCTTTATTACCTGGTTCAAAGGTCAATTATCGATCTAGGAAGCAGGGGTCCACCTGTTTGGGGTGAAATGCCATTCAGCGTGTGGCAGGCACTTCATGGTACACATGATTTCTGACATTGCCTCTACCATGAGAATTCTTCATGGGGTGCGTAAGGGAGACGTGTGGATTTCTCTTTTGGGGGGTTCGGCAGTGGCAGTATTTGTTTGAGAAGAGAAAGGGAGGAGAATTAGGTTTTTTATTTGTGACCCTCTTAATGCACAGCAGCCACCAATAGAGGAGATTAAGTATAGGAAACTTATCTGTAACCAGCAGCTTTGATCATCTCTGCGATCACATCTGCAATCGATCGATCGCCTGCGTCTTCGCAGAGAAATAGGGTTTTCCATCTTAATTGACTCCTAAGCATGACTCAACTCACTTCGTTTGACTCGGCTTCTTTATGCGGCTTACACTCAGGTTCTTTGGTCGTATTTCACTTCACTTTCTATCTTTGCATGACTTCTACATACTAAGAATTACCTGTTTTCCGTGTTGATAACTTGTTACCTGCTTTCAGTGCACACCCCTTCTATTTGTACAACTTCTGATCAATAAAGTAATTTTCCCGAATATTGGTAATAATAGCTTTCTCTATTTTCCTCAAAGTACTGTAATTTCTTATTGTCAAAGTACTTAGTCTTCAATTAAATGAAGTCTTATAAGTTTCTTTTTGCTTCTGTTTATGTGGGCTGCTTCTCTTTTATGGGTTCTTTGCAATCTGGTGCTCCGCCATATGCTCAATAATTATTCACTCTATTTGGTTCAGCCACAAAATCTTCTTCTTCTACATCTAGTTCCACTAGTCAAGTACTAACAATAGTTTTTGTTAATTTGATTGTTTTAGCAATTCATTTAATGTGTTTTACCATTTGGAGTCACATGTTTTATTTTTTCGTGCGTGCACGCTTGCATGATGTAATTCCCACATCACCAAAACCCTACTTTTGGAATATCCGGAGTTCTGTATCTTCTTATCCCTGCAACCATTTTTCCTACAATTGCCTTAAGGAATTAATGGACATCCCCACCAATAAAAAAGAAAAGAGTACTCATAAACAAATTGGTTTGGAGGTAAGATGACGAGGGTCTGAGTTTATTGCTGGCCTAAATTTGCATTGCCTATAAAATTGAAATGATCAGTGCTGCGTCTGTTTGCATGCTATGACAGGTGGGTATCTCCTGTATCATAGTCTCTATATATTATCACATTCAACTTACATGGCTAAGTGTTTTTGCAGAATTTAAGGCGGGAGCAGGATTGGATGCGACGTGGCAATGAAGGATGAGATTGCTACAAGAAAATATTAGTTATGATAGGTTTGGTGGGAAAATTAGTTAATTTAGTTCATGTCATGATCAATTGGGTGTGTCTCGAACTCGACTTTGGATGCTGCTGCAGTGTATAGCCGCCAAAAGGGGGGCATTTGGACTCCAATTTTGCGTTGGCTTGGAGGTCTACTTCATATTCATACTTTAAATATTATTATCATTATGCTATTTTTGTTTTCTAATATTTATGGTAACATTACTCTTTGAGTTAGATTACTCTAAAAAGTTCTACGTCTTTTTGTTTTGAGGTGTTACCTACGTGGCCATGTTTCTCCGCTTACTGCATCTTAGTGCACATGGTTTAGACAATCTCTTCTGCTTCTCTGCCCCACACCAGTGTCCCTGCGCATTTGTGATTCTTAGGGAGTTCGATTCACAATAAAAACCTCAAAAGGTTCATATCGGCAATGAAGCTTCTGACGTAATGTTTCAACTTTTACTTCTCTCTTCCTGGTGGTGAAGACGTAAGTTTATTGCGATCTGTTTACTTTGTTCAAACGCTTTTGTGAGTTGTGCTGTTCTGACTGTGGATAAGCTATGAGCGAAACCTTCTAAGGAGCATCTGCCTTGAACACATGCCTGGGTACCACCAAATTGGAGACTAGAGCTTTCTTGAGTTTTTTTTACCATGATTAAGTCTTCCCATTTGCTTTCATCACATGTGGACACAACCCCTCTAGGTTTGATCATCAGACGAGTAGCTGACCGCTGCCATGCTGAATGTTCAGCATACCATCATCTAAATCTAGAGAGCTAGATTAGTGTAATATAATGACTCTTGGAGCTTGAAATGTTAAATGGAGAGTACGTACCGAGGTAAGCAGAGTACTCTTAAATCTTACAGTTATTATTGCAAGTCATTGCTACTCCCCCCTCCTTTGCCATCTATATATGATTTTCCCCTTTGATCTGGGGCTTGCATAGGTATTTTTGTCTATAGACCATTCGAAATCAAACTAGGGTCTGTTGTTGAAAATTCTTTGTGCACAGCGAAATTTCTAGTCACCAACTTTCTTATCATTATTGTGCTAAAAATCAAATTAAACATCGTAGTAAGGAGCACGTTAGGGTTGCAGTTTATTTTGGTTGCTGATAATGCTAAAAGTATTGCGATCATTATATATCTGATCGGTTTCTTTAAGGCTTCCTGGACCAAATTTAGCCTGAATTTAAAAAAAAAAATTTCAATTTCAGAAGGGGCTTGATATGAACTGTGTATCATTTGAGAAGGGACGTCCAACATAATACTTGATATGTTTCATGAAATATGTTTTCATTTATATTATTACTTGTCGAATGATGGGATACAATTTAAAATTTGAAAAAAAAGAAGAGAGACCAAACCACGACGAACGTTCATACGCCACTCCCGTCCCAATGTCAACCCCATAAACGGGCACATGAGCAGGGTGAATATGAAATGTGATATAAGAAGCTTTAATGGGAATCGATAGCATTTAGTTATCTAAAATTTTTAACTTTTTCATTATAAATATTAATATTCACAATTTTGGTCAAAAAAAGGTCCAAATAGATCTCTATTTTTCTTTTTAATGGGATAAGGAGAGATTTCCATTTTAAATTTGTACGAACTATAATCTTTTGAGGTGACGGGGAAGTTCCCAGCTTTGGTGGAAGAGATTTGCGTCAAAATTGATGATGCCATGTGAACACAATATGGATTTTATAATGGCAAAATTGTGTTCCTCAAAAGTGAACAAAGTTGCAAAATTTTATTCTATTCTATTTTACGATTGAAATGGATTATTCTTCCTTAAAGCTCTTAATTAAAGGTTTGTTTCCAAGTGATACGGAATATTATAAACATAATGTGAAGGATTATGAAAATATCCTGTTATTCATAGACTTGGGCAAATACTTTCGACTAAAGAGAAGGAAAGACGATTTTTAAGAGATGTCTACCAAGTACCAACCAATGTTTGAAAAATGTAACGTCTCTTCTTTGTGTGTTGTTCAGTGAAAAATTGTTTAATTAGATGGAAGTTGGATTTGTAAGCTTGATCACTTTTCAATAACATCTTGTGTATAAACAATGTGTATGACTTTTTTCTTTAAAATTTTCTATCACTATAAGAATGTACATATTTGTAGAAAAGAAGTCAAATTTATTTTCTAAAATGTCAGAACATATTGTTTGGTCTGTATAGTTTTTTAATTTGAATATATATAGTTAGCAAGATATTATGCCCTATGGGGTGTGTGTTTGTATATATATATATATACACACACACTTACATACACGCACACACACAACAAATGTCAACCTCATGTGATGTATGTATCCAAGTGGATAAGTTTGTTCTCTTGTATTCAAAAAGATCGTACGAATATACGAATTCCACTAAATGGGGAAGGAGCACGTGTAACCAGATTGAATCTCGGCACCGCAAAATTGTCCCAATACGTATCAAAAGTAGTTTGTTCAAATTGTTTCCTATTTTACTCTATTGGTTGTGAGAATTTCTTTGTGAGATTTTATTAAGATATTACTGTACTATTAGTCTGATGGAATTTATCCTTTTCCAATTTTTTCTGTCAAATAATAAAAAATTTCAAGTATATTGTGAGCCTGTGGTGCCAAGTAACAAACACATGCTATTGACCTTTTTTAATCTGGTAGATATAATATAATTTCTCAGTAATTACGTAAATTATATTAACTTCTCAAACAACCGTTTTAACTTCTATTTTTTAACTTGTGCAAAACCGCAAACTTAATTAGATCATGTGAAGTAGTATTATTGGTATTGAATACATAGTACGTTAATTAAGAATAAAATAGTTTATTAGTAAAACTACTTATTTGAAAAGTATAGATTCGCCACAGTGTGTACAAAGCTACAAATAGAGAGCGTATATATAAAAAACATAACGCATATACAGGAGGAGAAGAGCAGGGTACTACGAATCAGTCAATATAATTTTTGCAGAATTAAGGAATTTGAGAGAATGGCAGCTCGAAGGATCTCTTCACTCCTTACACATCCTTTTATTCCATTTTCTTCTCCTTCCGTATCCCGAGGTATAGTATAAAATAAACACTCTACTTCACATTTTTATGCAAAATCTGTTTCCTATTTTATTCATCTGTTTATGACTTTTGTATTTGATCATTACAATATGATCCAATTCAAATTAACATAACATTCGCAATATGTTTTCATTTATAAATCATTGCCTTTTAATGGTATGTGTGATTGGTGCACTCCAATCTATTTGTAAATAGTAATGCCTTTTGGTTTTGCAATTTTGGTTGAATTTATGTTTATGCTGCATGGATAACTACATGCAAGTGACTTACTAATTTTGCCTTCATCTGTCTCAGCGTTTGTGTTTGCACAAGTAAAAAATTATTGCCAATTTGGAATTTTATTGACCTTATCCACAATATGAACGCATAGATAACGAAGATTATACATGTTAATTCATTATGAATCAATCATAATATTAGAGACACTAACAAATTATACAAGTAAAGGCACACAAACATGTTTGACAAATTTTGAACCATAAATTTTTACGTTGTGAGCCCTTAGGATTCAGTAATCCTTGATAAGATTTAACCGCATCACATTTATTTGTGTACAAGTTAGTGTTCTGTCACCACTCATAAATCAAATGCTTCAGTTTTGGCTTTGTTTTGTTAGTTTTAATTTTGATAACTGATATTTCCACACTTGGATCTCACATATTTCGCATCATGTGTTTTACGGTGTTTATTATAAATTATATAAAGTGAGACTCACACGTGGAAATATATTGATTCTGCATAAAATGTGTTTATTTATTGAGAATTTTGTTTGTGCTCAGGGAAGAATTCTCACTTGAGCAGAGGCATTTTCCAGTACAGCACAGACACTGCCGTTGAGGAACCAATTAAGGCACCTGTTGATGTGAAGTATTCCCAACTACTCATCAATGAAGAATTTGTTGACGCGGTCTGGTAAGTTTTCTCTGCAATTTATCAAGTCGAGTAAAAATGCTAAAGCAAATAATGGTTCATGTTGTGCTGGCATGACACTGGCCCTATTTGATGTGATGCATTACAGGGAAAACCTTTCCAACTTTGGATCCCAGGACAGGCGATGTAATCGCTCAAGTTGCTGAAGGCGATGCAGAAGATGTAAATCGAGCAGTAGCTGCTGCACGAAAGGTGTTTGATGAGGGACCATGGCCAAAATTGACTGCTTATGTAATGTTCACAAATATTCACTGTGTACTTCAAGAAAAAAGTTATACATTGCCAAAGATTGTAATTTCTTAATTGTTATGTATGCAGGAAAGATCAAGAATAATGTTAAGATTTGCAGATTTATTGGAAAAGCATAATGATGAGATTGCTGCACTTGAGACTTTGGACAATGGCAAGTGATGTGTATAATTTCTGCAAGTGCACAGATCTTTGTAGTATCAATGCTCGTACAGGTCGATCCACAGAGATTAGAAAATTCTAATATTCTTGATATTTAACTCAGACGAAATAGAAACGTAATGATTGAGGAGATTGTATAATTAATCCTAATATAAATAAAACAATAAATATGATATGAATATTTTAAACGAAATAATTTAAACTAACTTAAACATAAATAAATTATAATTAGGAGAGACAATAATAACGAAACAGAAAATCATTGTGACGTATATTGAAATATGAAGCTGTAATAGAAGAAAAGACGAAATAATTGGTAATTGAATAGAAGCAATAAGAAAAATAATGTATAGACGGCTGAAGGAAGAAAGTAGAAAAACGAATGAAAAAGTGTAAACTTAAATAAGAAAACTCAAAACTAAAAGAAAACTCTCTAAATAAAATCTAACTCTCTTAGCCTCTAATTGTACAAGTATTTATAGGCCTAACTAGATACATTCCTAGAATATGAAAACTCTAAATTTTATCACTTGAAATGTATTTAGTTTCTTCCAACTTCATCTCTTGTACTCTTTTGATATCATCCAATCTCTATCACTTTATCACTTCAAGTAGTAGAGATTTCTTCAACTTGTCAGGTTCATTCTTGAAAGAGTCTTAAATTCTTTAAATTGTATCTTGGGAAGTCCTCTTTTCACATAACTCTTTTGTTAATTTAATTTCCTGCAAAATAAAATAATAACAATAAATAATCTAATAATAATAATAAATTGAGCATAATTAAGGTGGTAAAAATATATAAATTATGGACTTATCAGCAAGCCATATGAACAGTCTGCAAACATTGAAGTACCAATGCTCACACGTTTGTTTCGTTATTATGCAGGTAGATGACATTGTCAAGGGTGATATACATGTAACCCCAAATAATGTTAAACAGATTTATAGCACATTGACTTGTTTTTTGAAGTGTTATGTAGCATTTTACATAAATTCATTCCTTTTGTTGTATGTATGTATTATCTGCAGGTTGGGCTGATAAAATTCACGGCCTCACTATTCCTGCGGATGGTCCACATCACGTGCAAACTCTACATGAACCAATTGGGGTTGCTGGGCAGATTATTCCATGGAACTTTCCTCTTCTAATGTATAGCTGGAAGGTTGGGTCAGCATTAGCTTGTGGTAACACAGTTGTTCTGAAGACAGCTGAGCAGACACCATTATCTGCACTCTATGTATCAAAGCTATTCCATGAGGTAGTATATGATATTGTCTGATTATACATTTATTCCTCCTGTTATAACTGAATGTGTTACGCACGTGGCGCATTCAGTTCATTGTATGGAGATTATGTAGAACAAAATATACTCAGTATAAGCGGAAACTATGCATTAGATTTAAACTTAAAGATCTTTCGAAACATGTTTCCAGATTTTTTTTCAGCAACATCCTCCAGCGTCATGCTGAACTTTTTTTCAATATGTTTGTTTGTTTCCTTCGAGCGTTTGAATCTTATTAGATTATTTTTGACAGGCTGGGCTTCCTTCAGGAGTTTTGAATGTGGTTTCTGGTTTTGGTCCCACTGCTGGTGCTGCTCTTAGCAGTCATATGGACGTGGATAAGGTAAATCACTTGTTTAAGTATGTTGCAATCCAGGAAATGATGTTCTTTGGTTAAATTATGAGGTGCTATAATAGTCTCTTTCTCTCTCTCTCACGCACGTGAGCGCGCACACATGTGATTTAGTTTCCCTTATAATGACATTGTCCTCGCTTGGATACTAACTTATGTTTATGAGGTGAATAAATCAAAAACTCACTGGGAAATGGTCTTTTCTGTGAATTAAGCACATTTAAATGCTTATAAATCATCCGTAATCAATACTCTTATGCGAATATTGTGATGTTTGCAGCTTGCTTTTACTGGATCGACTGAAACAGGAAAATCTGTGCTTCAATTGGCTGCTAAAAGCAATCTTAAGCCAGTTACTTTGGAACTTGGAGGGAAATCCCCCTTCATCGTATGTGAGGATGCTGACGTTGATTAAGCAGTTGAACTAGCTCATGACGCTTTATTCTTTAACCAGGTGTGTCGAAGTTTATATAATTTTCAATAATGCGGATCAAGAATGACAAAATCCACTGCAATATGTTTGTTCTATCTGCAGGGGCAATGTTGCTGTGCTGGCTCTAGAACTTTTGTTCATGAGCGCGTATATGATGACTTTGTCGAGAAGTCAAAGGCTCGTGCTCTAAAACGTGCGATTGGCGATCCATTCAAGCAAGGAATTGAACAAGGTCCCCAGGTAAACTTGTGTTAGATTGTTAGGTCCCTCATTTTGACACAATCTTTGCATCTACACTTGTCTATGGCCAAAACCAGCATCATTTATCTACACGATCTTTTATTTTCCACTACAGTCACTACAACTAACAAAATCATATGTGCATTAGGTACTCAATTGACAAAAAGGAAAAAAAAAAGAAAAAGTTTCATTTGTTCCTAAGATGTAGAATCTGAGGATTACTACTCGCGGTTTAAATTAATTTGATGAGATACTAAATGTGTCTTTTCTACAAACAGATTGACTCGGACCAATTTCATAAGATTCTGAAGTATATACAATCTGGAATAGATAGTGGGGCTACTCTTGAAAGTGGTGGTGATAGACTTGGTAACAAGGGCTACCACATCAACCCACTGTTTTCTCTAATGTTAAGGTATCCCTTTTGATGTCTATCAAGTGTAGATAACCTTTCTAGAGTGTAGGTAAAAATATACAGCATCTTGTAATTTGTAACAGGATGACATGATGATTGCAACCGATGAGATCTTTGGTCCAGTGCAGTCCATATTAAAGTTCAAGTGAGTCAGAATATATAAGCCTTGTTTATTTTAACTTAAATTTTGGATAATACAGATTCTTTGTAGCGTAAATTATACTATTAAAATCTAAAATCTGCAAATTAAGCTGAAACAAACATAGTAATAGTTCCCGCACATTATAAGAGATTTCTGTTTTTTTTTGAACAATTTTTTTTCTTTTCTGATTTTAGGAATGTGGAAGAAGTGATACGAAGGGCAAATGCGAGTCGATATGGACTGGCTGCAGGAGTCTTTACCAAGAACATTGATACTGCCAACACCTTGATGAGAGCATTGAGAGTTGGGACTGTGTGGATTAATTGCTTTGATATATTTGATGCTACAATTCCTTTAGGTGGATATAAAATGAGTGGACAGGGTAGAGAAAAGGGGGAATACAGTCTCAAGAACTACTTGCAAGTGAAGGCTGTTGTTTCTCCAATGAAGAATCCAGCATGGTTATAGAATTTAATCTATTCTACAATGCATTTATCGCTTTACAAAAGTTAAAATAAGTTGATGACGAGCATGTTCATGTTTTCATGTTGTTGCAACATGTTCTTAAGAATATATGATTTTATCTTTTTGCAACATCTTCTGTTGATATATATGTGCGTGACTTTATTATAAATTTAGATACAAAAGTGTATTTTTTAAATTAAAATTAAAGTCGTAAATGTTCGTCTTCCGATGAACATTTTATATATTCTTGTAATTGGCCAACTTAGATTTGATTGTTTGCAAATCCTATGAACAATGTAGCAACAGAATTCTGGAAATCGAGCAACTTTTGCCTGCGTTGTAAATTTTGCTCCGGTTGGTTATCAATTGTATAGCCTTCGATCATATTCATTGTTCAAAGTATCGGCCACGATATCGATATCTCGGCAAAGAATACCCGTATTGGGAGAAGCTGTTATCGATATTCGAACCGATTTAAAAATGCAATCATGTTTACAAGTTATTCGATTTCTGACGGATATCTGCCAAGTTGGATCGGAAATCAGCGATTTTCGGGCGAGTCGGCTGTCGAACTCGGAAAAGTCCCAACTAATAAGTTTAGAAAAGAAACGAATAAGCCACAAATCATCTAGGAGAATGTTGTGATGAATTAACACTGCAAATCTTACATCTTCAATCTAGAAAACGGAGAAGAAAAAATAATCTTCAACCAGAAGAAAATAAAAGCGGCCGCAACGGAAAGCAGATGACAGCTACGGTGCTCACTTTTCAAACTCTTAGTTTCTCCCGTACTTTTTATCTATCCCTTCTAATTCTCAAAAGTTGAAATAAATAGGTCCCTATAAAAATAAAAATCAATATTATCATTTTTTTACTTTCGCATGTAATATTAAGAAGTGTAACACTAAGTGTTACACACTATATACAACAGAGTTAACTTCGTTTAATTGGATTTGTGCTTTTCTTGTTCTCCAAAAAAACAAAAAGGAGCTTTTTACTTTATTTAGGACTAACAAACACAATTACTTAATAAGTACATTATATTGATGAACTATTTATCATGTTGTGTAGACGTTTAATTGGCATATGGTATAATAGAGTATGACGTTACA
Organism: Centella asiatica; assembly: GCA_014636745.2. NCBI lineage: Eukaryota > Viridiplantae > Streptophyta > Magnoliopsida > Apiales > Apiaceae > Centella > Centella asiatica. Next base: position 1,632,885 of record CM025781.1, on the reverse strand, counting down.
CGCACTCAATGACAATTTTGATGCAGTAAATGTATTATCCTATATATTAGTATATTTTGTTTGAATGATTTTAATTTTTTCTAAAATTTTCAAGCAATATATAGTATTGTTGCGTATCATTCAAAACAGATACCGATACCCAATATCACGTCAAAATTAAATGTTTGATAGGCTCACCGATACCGCGATTTTAAACCGTGCCTTGAATGTTGGCTGGTACAGTGGGAACTATTTATAAGACTCTGCTTCTCAGGTGAATAATGAACATGATATCTAATGATTTCTCTTACAAGACTCATGATTAATATTGGAAAATAAGGTATGGTACATAAAGATATTGCATACAAAGAATTGGAGACATGATTCTTCACTTCAACATCCATGTTATTCATCTCTATCTATGTTTTAACAGAAAAAAAATTAACTAATTACTTAGCATTGCACTCTGGTGGAAGGACTTTATATCTGGCTGTATCTTTGCAGTATGAGTAAAACATGTGCTTCCCTCTTGCCCATTGCAGTCCTGTTGTCTGTTGTTTGGATAACTTGGCAAACTCTTCTCCTTCAACAGGGTCTAAGGTTGAAAGGCCACTCTTTGAACACTGAGGACTCAAGTCTGTTTTCTGTTTTATGCAGCCCCCCATTTCAATTTGTCCGAGTGATGCTACAAAAGGCGCATAATTGTAATTTACTGCGTATTTTCCTCCATGAGTAGCCCACTCCGATCCATCCCATATAGTTGCATACAATGTCATTGGCTTGGATGGATAAACAGACGCGGTGGCGTTATTGTGAACAACCTCTCTCACCGGCACATTGTCTACCAAGAACCTGCAATAGTCCATTAACAACTTAAGATTCACTACAAGGAACTACCGCGAAATAATTCTTGGTGAAGTTCAAAAATACACACACATGATGTTGTATTTTGCTATATGTGAGTTTTCTAATTATCAGCGTGTTTGTTTTAGTTTAAATTTTGGACATTCTGGATTTTGATAGTGTAAATTAAATTACCAAAATCCAGAAATCTCTAAAATTTAAACTGAAATAAATGGTGTCTATGTATCTTACACAGTGTGATGAGTGTTCCAAAGGATGCTATACTGATGGAACTCTGTTGTTGGGTCAAACCAGAGGTAAAATTTCTCCTCTCTTCCGGTACTGACACTCCCATTTCCATATATATTTGTTTGCAGAACCCAATCTCTTCTCTTTTCATGACCAAGTAACTCAAAGTCAATCTCATCATGGTTATGAGGAAACATATCTGCATTAGACAACTGAACATGGTGGAAGTTAGCATTGCCATTAGACAAATGAAATCACACTTTAATGCATTCAAATCTATATCTTTGTGCCCATGTCTTCACTTAATTGCATTCTCATATGTACAACTTTGCGCCCATGTCATTACTTAATTGCATTCCCATATCTAATTTTTTGTGCCCATGTCATAACTTAACTGCATTCCCATATCTACTTTTTTGTGCCCATGTCATTACTTAACTGCATTCTCATCTACTTCTTTGTTCAGTGTATCACATTAACTGTCCATGAGTCATGGACCTGGGAAACAGCTTCAGTTTGTGTTGGTCAATGTTAAGTATCATTTCTCATGCATATAAACATTATGACTTAAAGCATGTAACATGTAGCCTTTGTACATAAGTTACCAATTAAGACATGACCTAATGGTACCCTCCTTTTGCTAGCTACTTAAAACAGGGGTGGAACCAAGATGAAATATCAAGCAAGGGCGAGAGATATTAGGGATGAAATATTAAGACGTGAAAATTTTATAAAATTTTAGGGATGATAATTGAAATTTTGAAAAATCGAAAAAAGCGACCGTCACACTTGGTCAAGAACTTACATAAAAAGCCACTACAACTCCTGATGTGAAACTAGGAGGCAGTTTTATGGCTGCACTGAAAAATCCATAATAGTATTTGTTCTTTGACACCAAACCAGATCCTACGACAGAACAAAAAAAACATACCAAGATTAAAATGTGTTCAAGAAGGTATATTATTCATTTTTCATTTAGTTATTTGATTTAATTTAAAGAATATTTACCTGTGGACTTATCCAAAATGATATTAACGTTGGACCCATTATTGAGTCGATGGATATTTTTGTCTCCAAAAAAGTTAGAGAAGGCTTGATCCACTGATAGATGAGCAAAACGGTCTGTTAATCGCTCTACCGTTGGCGGTTTATAAACCGGACCACGTGAAGAAACTGCAACTATAATACTGAAGATTAAGAGACTTAATAAGAGTGTTTTTTCGTGGAAAATGCCCATATTTTGATTAGCTAAACAGAAAGATAGATATATAGAATGTGTGTGGAAATAAAGGTGTAAAAATGGGGTATTTATTTAGAAGAAAATTGAGAAGAATCCATATTGTTATTTTTGCTTAGTTGTTGCAAGCTGGCTGTATCTTGAAAGAATCCCATTAATAAGTGTACGTACTGGCCACTGGGTGATGTTTTTTTATCATAGTGATCAATGATTTGAAATTCATATGGGGATGACTACGACATTTTCGTTTTCAGGGAAAAAAAGATCATGGTCCTGTAGTCAAGTAGAGGTTAAACGTTTTTGGGTTTCATGGGTCCGATTTGGACTCCATGGACAATGGCATTCGGTGATGATATGATTGTCAATTTGAGGGAACAAAAGGTTGCACGTACGCAACATATTTGTTGTCTCTCCCTATCAAATACATTATAAAAAATAATAGTTCTAAAAATTTCTGCTTAATTTGATTAGTCTCTCGTCTAAATATTATATTGTTTTCTATCGTCTAGTGACGTCTAATGTCTAAGTCTATCTAATTGCAACTAATTCTGTATAATACTTATCCAAACGCTAAGTTCTCCTTATACCAATTAAATCTGTCTAATGTCTAAAGTGAAATACACATATTTTGTTATGTTTAAGTATATTTTTTATTTATTGGAAGATAAAACATAATATTTTTTATTTATTGGAAATCATCTCGTGATAACGTTTGTGTAAATATTAAATGACGAGTTGATGTTTTATCAGAAACTATTGGAATCAATTGTTATAACAATCTCTCTTTTTTCATAATATTTTTTAACCTTGGTCTTATATCAGATTTGGGAATGAGTACTTTTTATTTTATTTTTTATGTATATAAACTTGACTAGTTTGAGTAATGAGCGACAAATTGATCAAGAGTAGGACCAGTGTCACCATGGCATACAGCTGCAAGATTCTCAGTTGTACCAAAACTGTTGAATACTAAATATTTGTCAGTAACCAATGAATATGCACGATATTAGCAAAGGCCAGCTCGAGTCCTTTGGTTGGTATTTGGTTCAAGTCACATATCAAAGGATTGGGACAAAGACAAATTGCAACGTCGGACAGTTGGGCGCCACCAATGACCAATCTGTTTATTTGGTGCTGTATTTATTGTTACTCGTTTGAGGCGTTTCTACTTGCACCTACTCAACAACTCTTTTTCATGTCTGGATCCCATGGTTCTAAAAGTCCTTGCCTAATTTTGATCCGTCTTTCGTCTAGATATTACGCAGTTTTTTTATTATCTAATGTTACTTAGCACTTAAATTTATTTAATTATCGTCTAATTCTAACTAATTTCGTATAATACTCGTCTAAATGTTAAGTTCTTTCTTTAACGACTAAATTCGTCTAACATATTTTATAACACTGCTTAATTTACAGCATGAGGATGTTGGATCATCTATCTAAATAAATGTTATCCTTGTACGTTGTGTGGAATATTCATTTTGTCGTTACATATAATCGATTATTTGTTAAGAGTGAATATGAATATTGAATTCTAAAATTTCGTTTATAAGTAAATTTCTTACATCATTCTCTAGTTTTCACCCCCAGAAAAAGGTTTGGTTATATTCTTTTTGATGTTATATACCAAAATTCTAATATATTATCGTATACTTTGAAATTTAACATGGAATAAGTGTATTAACTGTATTAGTTTTATATAGCGACTAAAATTTCAGTTTCTACCTCGTTCAATCTTCATTCTGTCGTAGATTAGGACCCGACAAGATGACATAAGCTAAGTTTAATAAATATAATAAAAACACAGTGAACAGATTTGCAGTATTTAAAAATATATAAACAAGATTGAATGAATATTTAGGATTTTCTACATATATACTTTTCTCATATTCAAATATTCTTTTTGAAATGCAAATAAATGCGAAGTATACAGGGTCGTTACTTTAGTATTTACATGCAATGAAATCTTTGAAGATACTATCAATTTTCTTTATTCTCTCAACCACATGAAGTAGAAGCATAATTCATAAATGCCTTTATCGGTCACCTGATAAATCAGCAATCTCGTAAACATACTCCACGTTTCATATGCACTAGTAATTTTGACATATGCTCGCTATTATAAACGTAAATATTTTTCAATTAAAATGATTAAACTATTGAAGGGGAAAATTTTGAGAGGCAAATAGGAGATTTAGAACACCAAGTAATTATTATGAGGGCTACCGAAACTTCAAAGATGAATGAAATATTAGATGAAAATCAAGTAGTCGAATCTGATTTATATCACTCCATGTAATATCTATATAATAAATCCTTCTAAACTTTTTACGGTTGCCAAGTGTTAACACGTTGTTACAAGAATGATAACATATAAAGGCTTGTTACAAGACTTTGGCCTTTGAATAAGTGCAATGACTTGCGTTGTTTTTTTGATCATTTATATATTATCACTTATATGTTACTATTTTTTCTTATGTTCTCAATACACTTTATAAATTATTATTTATAAGTTACTATTTATTCCGTATAAGTTACTATGAAGTAAATAATTTATTTGTACAAAACCCCTCAATTTTCCATATAACAATGTTAAATTAACTAATAGTCTTTTTATCTCGAGTTAAACGAAAGATTTTGTTTGTGTGAAGTCACTTGTTCTTAAACCAGTAGTTGAATTCGTTATTTATTTTGGGAACTTGGTATTTAATTAGTCCAAAGAAAAAATAGAACAAGAGGTTGTTATAAAAAGCATAGCTCATAAAAGAGATGCTTGTAATAAATAATTAAAATAAAAACAGTTGGTACATAGTACAAGAGATAAGAAATTAAGATATATAGATTAAAAAATTTAAAAATTTAAAAAAAACAATTTAAATTCAAAATTAAAAATAATTGAGTATTCAAAGGCCGTTTCTAACAAGCCGACCAGGTCAAACCAATACAATTAAAACGAAACCCCATTGGCCACTGCCCAAAAGTACACGTGGTTGGCAAAGTTTTAATTTGCAAGCTCTAAGTCTTCACCAAGTCTTTATGTATAAGAGAACATAAAGCTAGTTTAGTTCATTATATGCAGTTCCAAACTGAAAGGATCAAAATTCATAATATACTTCATTCCCACTCGATGTGAAATTATAAAAAATTAATATGTATATTATAAGAAAATGGAATGTGACACAAAATCTCGTATTTTTTCTATGATGATCAGCAGAAATTATAAAACTGACCCTTTATTTCAATTCAATTTGAGGGCTTAAAATTATAAGGCCCATTATCACTCCACTATTGACTACTCCATAAAAAGAGAGAAGAAAAGCATCTGATAATTGACCCGAACCCGTTTTCCTTACTGGATCTGGGGGCCTATTATATCTTAGTAGACCTGTCAAAAGGCCCTATTATTGGGCTTCTAATTCAGAGGGGTTATTGCAATGAAATAGAAGCCCTCTAAAAATAAATAAATAAATAAAAAGAGCATTCAATTAAAATTTAAAATTATCGTATAGATCTACTCATATAAGTTTTCATGTTTCACAATAATATGTTATAAAACATTATATTGTTGCTTTATACTGAAAGTACTGATTGACATTAGAACAATTATATATTATATGTAAAACCAAAAAGATCTCAAATGTACACAACCCTTTTGAATTAAAACTTCCTTTATAAATACTCTATAGTCATACATTCATAATTTCATACCAATGCCTCATTCGATGTATGCTTCTAATAATTGTAGTAGACTAGTAGTAAATACTAATACCAACTGATTTTTATTATCAATAATTAATTCAATGACTCAAAAGATAATTTTTTGAACAACTAATCTAGATTATACTATACACACGAAAAAAAATTCAATTATTCATTACATTAACTAGTAGTTATTTTGATACTCTGTATGTCAATGACTTGAGAATTAATATATAAAGAAAACATCTAGCTGTTCATAAATTTGACTAACTGAATGCAATTATTGATCATAATTATATATCGTCAACTAATTAGCATCCTCCTCATAACCTTATTTGTTCAATAATTAGCCTCGTTTTAATTAATTTGATCATTCTAGGAATGCACCAATTGGTATATAATCCAGAAAATAGTCCTACGAAATTTAAATAAAAAAACTTTAGCTGTACAGAGTACTAAAATGAATATTTCTGTTTTTTTAATCACATAAAATATTGCTTTGAATAAATAAATAAATAAACAAACAATTATCGTAAACATTAAAATTCACGTTTGCATGTCGGCTACGTCCCTTCACGTACCCTTCCCATACCACGAGCTGTTCCCATATCTCTCGGTTACGTGTCTCTCTCCTATTCGCTCTCATATCTGCCTACGAAGCCGCCATTTCTCCTTCCCAGATCGTCAAACGATGTCCTTCCACGTGCTCAGTTTCTTAGCCGTCCGATCCACGTCTTCCATAATCAACGTATCATAGACTCCCACGTGTCCATTAACTCTAATAACTATATATAGCTATCTACCGTCCATAATCTAACAAACGATCCAAAAAAGTCAACAAGACAAACTTTCTTTCTTCATTTTCTGTTTCATTGTGAAAATATCCATATTTCTTGATTTCGTTCTTTATCTTCTTGAAAATCTTCAATCTTGTTCTTTCCGAAATCAATGTTTCACAATTCCAATGTTGTTGCTCGCCGGATTTTGAAATTTCCGGCCATTCGACCTTCCGAATCCGTCAATCCGGCGACCCTTTTATCATCTTTAATCAATCTTGCACAAACAATACTCTGCCACCACAAATCAAGAATTTTTACAAGTAACAAAAGAAACACGAAAAATTCGATTCGCCTGATCGGAAATCTTCTCCTTTTTCTCGAAGAAATCCGAAATGGGCAATCAAGATTTTCGGAATCTCTTGTTTTGAGCTTGTCGGAGCTTCATTTCATCTTCCAAAAGGTTCAGTTCTTGCTCGAGGACTGTGCACGTGAAGGTGCTCAGCTTTTGATGTTAATGAAGTGTGAGCAAGTCTCGGATCAGCTGAGAATGCTGATAAGATCAATGGGTGTAGCTTTAGATGTGCTACAATTGGATTCAATTGATGTTTCTTTTGAAGTTAAAGAATTGGTTGAACTGGTTAAAAGGCAAGTTTTGAAAGCAAATGGTGGAGTTGAAAAAGATGATATAAGGGCTTTTAATAAAGTTCTTTTGATTTTAAGTTGTTTTGAGGATGGAATTGTTCCGGAATCTAATGATTTGAAATGGGTTCTTGAATATTTGGGTATCCAAAGATGGAGTCAATGTAATCTTGAAATCAAGTTCTTGGAATCTGAGCTTGTGCTGGAGAGCTTGACTAATGAGAAGAAAGATTTGGGGCTTCTCAGTAGTTCAATGGGGCTAATGAATTATTTTCGATGTGTACATTTTAAGAATGTGGACATTTCTATAGCCACTAGACAATCTGATATTTCTAGTGGTTGCAGCAATGAGGTGATTAGCTGCCTAAATACTGATGATTTTCGGTGTCCGATTTCTCTGGAGATTATGCTTGATCCTGTTACTATAGCCACAGGGCACACTTATGATCGATCTTCGATTTTGAAATGGTTCAAATCTGGAAATCGCACCTGTCCCAAGACGGGTGAGAAGCTAATTTCCACAAATTTAGTTTCCAATTCAGCTATGAAGCAGCTTATTAAGCAATATTGTTTAAAAGCTGGCATTCCATATGCTGAAACTGGTAAGCAAAATCGCGAAAAGAAGAAAATAGCTGCTGCAGAATGTGTTGCTGCTAAAGGGGTGATGAAAATGCTTGCTAATTTTTTAAATGGCAGGCTTGTGTGTGGTACTGGTGAAGAGCAGAGTAAAGCTGCTTATGAGATCCGCTTACTTGCCAAAACAAGCATTTTTAATAGGTCTTGTTTGGTTGAAGCTGGAGTGATCCCAAATCTACTGAATCTTCTTTCTTCAAAAGATTCAGTAAAGCAAGAAAATGCAATTGCTTCCCTCTTGAGTCTATCAAAGTATTCGAAAAGTAGGAGAATACTTATAGAGAATACGGGTTTGGAATTGGTTCTTGATGTTATACAGAATGGACTAAAGATGGAAGCCAAACAGCACGCGGCTGGGACATTGTTTTATCTTGCTTCTGTGGAGGAGTATCGAATAATGATTGGTGAAATTCCATGGGCTATTCCAGCTCTAATGGAGTTGATTGTAGCAGGAACAGATCGCGCCAAGAAAAATGCAATGGTCACCATTTTCGGGCTACTTGTGTACCCCGATAATCATTGGAGGGTAATTTCAGCTGGGGTTGTCCCTTTACTTGTTAATCTTTTGGGATCTCTCCAAAGGGAAGATCTCATTACAGATTGTGTCGCAGTTTTGGCAACTCTAGCAGAGAAATTAGACGGAGCTATGGCGATTCTACGCACCAAGGCCTTGCCTTTAGTTGTTGATGTGCTTGGACTTTCCACTACAAGGCTTGTCAAAGAATATTGTGCGTCAATGTTGCTGTCTTTGTGCATCAATGGTGGTGGAGATGTGGCTTTAGTTTTAGTAAAGAACAAATCTCTCATGGGACCATTATATTCTCTACTTGCTGATGGATCCCCTCGAGCAGCTAGAAAGGCTAGTACACTTATTAGAATCTTACATGAGTTCAATGAGAAGAGCTCCACTGGCTTGATGACTCCAGCTCTTCAGCATGATCGGTTTATCCATGTTTGGTAAATTTTCGTGGTGTTCAACTTTTTTCAAGAATTCACCATGTATATAAACTTTCCTGTATAGAATTGTTTGGCCATATTTTCTATATGATCTTAGTGATTTTTAGCTCAGCTTTTTAAGAGCTAATCACTTGACAGCTTCTGTTTTTTGAGTGAAGCATTGTAAACATGTACTATATGTATGATCATTGTTTTTTCATGATAATGACAATAAAGGTTGTATTCCAATGTTTCTGTTGTTCCAACTGTAATAAGATCTTCATCAGAGTCAAATGGAGATTAACTGCTTTTTTTCACGAATTTTCTTCACAAATATTATCCTTCCCCTTAAGACGAATTTACATAGGATCTGGACAATTTTGAGGTTTCCTTTTGACATTAATCTACACATTCTTGTGAAGAAGACGAGACGTCTCTGCACCATTTGGTGCTCCCCTCATCTGCAATGCCTAAATTCAGACTATATGTTTGTACAAAAGACTCTTATTTTAGTATTGTTGATCTCAAAAGAGATTCATCTTCGCGATACTTATTCCACATCGAGTGCAACTTGAGGCACAATGGACTCGTCTGCTGTAGAAATGTCAAGAGCTTGTTCTAGTTTACCAACCACTTGCTCCATGGAAGGTCTTTGCTGCTTCATCCCAGTGCATGTCAAAGCTAGCTTGAGTACGAGTTCAAAGGCTTCATCTGGAAAATTCCCTTTAAATTTAGGATCTGCAAAGTCTATAATATTCCCTCCCCTGGAAAGCATTTTTGCCTAAAAAAGATGAGATTAGTGATGTATTGCAGCATGTTGGGGACAATACCTCAAAATTTATCGAAAAATTTAAGTCTTAGACTTTATGCTCACCATTTTGTTCAGTGGCATTGGTTTATTCGCGTCCAGATTAATAACCCGTTGGCCTGAGATAAGTTGCAGAAGTACTATTCCGAAACTGTAAACATCACCTGAAGAATTGACACGGTTGTTCTTCCGATACTCAGGATCCACATAGCCATAAGTTCCTCTAACTTCTGAACTTACATAAGACTGATCAATGGCAATAACTTTGGATAATCCAAAATCAGACAGTTTCCCTTGGAAATTAGCACAAAGAAGAATATTTGCTGGCTGCAAAAAGTTAAGGGAAAAATAAAGAACTAAAACTCATTAAAGCAGATTGAACTGGAAAACATTAAGGCATTTTAGAGTTAGTGATATCTACTTTGATATCGCGGTGAACAATGCAGCCTTCAGGATATGTATGCAGGAACCAGAGACCCCTGGCACAATCAATGGCAATTTCAAGCCTTTGAGTCCAAGACAAAGTTTTTTCTTTACCTAATTTCCATATTAAAAATAAAACTATCATTAATACCCACAAAAAGAAAGTAATTAAGAACGCTGAATTTCTTAAATGGAGATGCTAACGTTTACCAAATAGCCATTCTGAGAGGTTCCCTTTGTGGCAAAGTTCATAAATAAGAAAGCATTCACCTTCTCCCTTACAATGACCTAGCAGTGCTACAAGATTTGGATGTCTAACATGGGATAGGCTTGTAACTTCCCGGAAAAATGTTTCTATTTGTTCCTCGTTGATTATGTGCTTAACTGCAACGTGCTGACCATTGGACAGAATGCCCTTGTAAACCTTACCTGGTAAATAGCAAGAGCATCACATTAAAATCCAAATCTCAAAAAGGGTGGTCTTTGTTTCAGGTAATGAACTTATTTTTCTCAGTAACTAGATAATTTCCTAAATTGTTTGATTTGCTGATTCTGTTTATGTCCAAACACAGACAACTTTAGTCCATTCTTCTGTTCTTTGCTGTATCTTGAGAAACTTTCAAGGAGAATGATCACATTGTTTTATTTTATTGATCAAGGAGAATGAACATTATTAGCTAACTACTTGTAGGTAAAGTTCTTACCAGCTATCCCTTGACCAATGAAATTTGATGCACTGAGATTGTTTATTGCAGAATATACCTCCTTGATTGATATTTTATGGCAGCTGGATTCTTCAGAAACTAAATCATTTGATGCTGTCAGGAAAAACAAGAAAGAATACACTCACAAATCACAACTGTAAGATGCAACTGTAACCATACGTTTTCACTATGTTAGCATACCATCTTTAACCTTAAGAACTTTTGCTTTCCTTGACTTTCTAGAAAAGATCCATACTGCAATAATTAGTATTAATCCCACTATTACTCCAATTAGAATCCACAGATCTGCCACCATCAAGAAGAACATAAAAAAATTTAAGTGAGGATTTAACCTTTTTTTTTTAGGACTGAAACTGCAACCAAAACTCATATAAACAAGATATATAGGACATGGACTATGTGGTTGATCTTGATCAGGTTCACCTGAACTTAACTTCTGTCGCTTTCCTTTCATGCCTTCTTCATTGGCTGCATAAAGGTTATGATAAAAGTTAGTTGAAAATGATATCTACAGTAGTTTTTGGACATGGGAATGGAAAATTTCAAGAAAAGTTCATAATTCTGATCTAACAAGTAATTTACCTAAAGCAATCCGTCCCTCTCCAAGGCACTTGTAAACTGCCAGAATCCATGTTTCATCTTCAATCCTTTGACTTGTTAATGTAACCAACACTGCAAATCTACAAACATCTGTTGCAGCAATCAAGTCTACACTACTGTTGGCCGCCACCCTCATTTCTTCCCACCTCCTCAAACAAGCACTGCAACCCGTTGCATTTGATCCACCATCCGAACTCAAAACTTTGCAATCTTCACCTAGCTTTCTCAGTTCATTTCCTTGATTGTCTGAAACATCTAAAACAGAATAATCAGAACAGCCACCTTTGCCACTGGTTAGCTTTTCAATGCCACAGCTGGAAACAGTTCTATTCATTCCCTTCATTGAAGTTAAGCATCCATTTTGCTCGGATGAATTCAAGAACAACTTTCCAGTTTGATTGATTCTCTTCCCCAGTGCGTGTAAATATTCATCAAAGGTGGATTCACAGCAGTTGCTATCGAGGAATCCATCCCAGTTTCCTCCTGTACACGTTGAGTAAATCGAGGATGAAGAATATTGAACATCAAGAATACAATTGTTGAGTGAAGACAGGGAAAAGACAAATCTAATGGCTGTGAAGAAAGAAATGATCAGTATAACAGAGGAAAATGGTCCTTTATACTTCATTTGAAAGAAGAAAATAAGAACATGCAAGGAAATAACCACAGGAGGGAGATTGATTCAAGAAACTTGAACACAAAAAGAGTGAATGAGATGGGATTCTTGTGTTTGGGAAAATGATTGCAAACTGCAATATATTTTTTCAAACTGGCCTTTTACCTTAAGAAAGGTTTATACCAATGATTAGATCACATACAATTTTATGGACAAGATGTAATTTTGATCATTAGAGCTATATATAGGCTTGCCATCTAAGTTGAGAATGATAATATAAAAGAGCAAACTGTTTATAAGTAGAATGACATTGAAGGACTTCAATTGCAAGAGAGAAAGAAAACAAGAATTTAACATACAGAAGGCAAATGCTCAATGGAGTGTTTATTGGAACAATCTTTTAAGAGGAAAAATAAAATATTGGGGTGGTACCCTTTTGAGTTTTTCTTGCAGTGAATGTGGTAAAGACAAATGCCGGAGATGGCTAAGTCAATAGAATGAGTTCTCGTTATTCTATGCTCCTTGGACAAATGACAAGAAGCAGATATGAGTATCTAGAACGTCAATTTAATTATTTTATTTTATTTAATGATACATCAGCTTGAAAACTAGAGCGATATATTTTCAGTTGTTTACTTATTTGGTTCAAAATTAATACTCCATCTGTCCACAAAAGTAGTAATATTTAAAATTTTGATAAAAATTAATATTGTATGTTTGAATAAATATTACATGTACAAATAATAAGATTTTCTTATGAAAGTTCAATTAAAGTTAAAATTAAAAAAGTATAATGATAAATTTTATAATATTATAATTAAAATTTTGTGCCAATGTTTTTTTTTTTTTTTGAACTGATAGGGACATAGGGTATACCAATATTACCGGTATTACCACAATACGTACTATCATCGCTATGACCACAATAAATATTACACCTCTTTTACAAAATTCATGATAAACTGAGAAGTTGGTCCATTAATCGAACCGAAAAGTTTTTGATACGTTTGAACTCGATTTGAAAATTAATCTGTTCAAATTGAAATTGATATGAAAATAAAACAAACTTAATACTCAATTTAAAGTTCGATAAGTTAAACGAGCATAATCTGAGTACACCGGTATTCGTTTGATTTTACTCGCGAGTAGTTTGATTCTCTCTTTGTACTAAAACATCAGATATATAAAAAATATATAATCAATTATATTTTAATAATACGTTTAAATATTACACATATCAAATAAGTTACTTTCATTAATAAAATGAATTATTATATATAGTTTAAATATATTTTAATTATATTTTAATAATACGTTTAAATATTACACATATCGAATAAGTTACTTTCATTAATAAAATGAATTATTATATATAGTTTTTATCCTAAAAGAAATAAAAAATTATATTATTATAAAATTGTATACCAAATTTATGTGCTCATGAGTAATTCGTAATCGATTCGAATTCGACAAGAATAAAATCTGAGAACAAAAATGTTATTCGACTAAATACTCGAATTCAAATTCGAATATCGAAAAATTTATTAAAGTAGAATCTGAAAATAGTATCAAAAAATTTATTATAGTAGAATTTGAGTATACTACTTTTCACACAAATTTGACTCGTTTACACCCCTACTAAGAAAATATATTATAATCCAAAAATTCTCAACTGAAATCATCGTTTTTATCTCTAATAATATAAAATGGATATATAATTCAAAAGTACCAGTACTTGAAACCCTTAAAGAGTGATTCAGTTTGGCATTATTGAAGTGCCAAAATCCATGAAATAATTTTATTATAACAGTGCAATTATTATATTTTACAATATTTTACAAATATCAAGGATATATATATAATATATACAGGCATCATACCCCTAAAACACAAGAATTTGTTATTAAAAATGGCATCACTACTGATTATTGATTGAATTAAAGGCATAAAAAATTGCTCCTATCCCGCATTGTCCTATCGACTGGAGTCATTTATGCAAACCTATTTCCACCTAAGTAAAATCTACCTTCATCAAGATTCATTGTTGGTTTCCCCATGAAAGAAAAGAAGAAAACACTTATTGTGCAACAGAGAACACCCAATTTAATCGCACAATACAAAACATAAATTGTGGGTCAAATATAAATTACCCAGTTTTTACTTTCAGCATTATGCATACATTCATCATCATAATTACCAGGCAACTACGAAATTTTCTATAGATAACAAAATTTTCTTAAACTCCGATTGAACTTTTCCACCATCCGCAAATTATCTGAAAACAAAAGCCATTACCCGGATAACAAAACCAACTTAATGATATCTCTGGTTAGAGAATGAAATGTTTAACTCTACGTCCTCGTACAAATTTGACCTCTTCTCCAAAGGCGTTGATAAAGAAATGCTCTTAAAAGAAAGAAATTGCTACAAGATAATTTGCAACATGTTCACCAGGTTGTATCAACCCTTAGACCTTGAAGCAAGCCCAGTCTCTACTTTCTTAATCTCAAATATAAGCATCCTCCACATTTTCAGAACAAACATCTCAGCTTCATCATCCAGAATAGCCTGAAGTCTCTCCAGCACTTCAGATGCATTCACATGTTCCTGAGTGGTAGACACGATATAATTTACCAGAGAGGTCTCTTCCTCGCCCAAAAACTCCATAATCTTCTTGGAGATCCAAGGTCTCATCCGCTCATGTAGTTCATTCTGTGAGTCATGAAATGTACGAGCGAAGTCAAAGTTAGAAGCAAGTTACTATACGGCATATATATGTCTCTAGTCTTGAAAATCAAAATTTAACCCGCATCTTTGAATATTTTAAAACAGAGAACGATTCAAAGGTGAACATAAGCAAAAGTAGAAGCACGCTGCCAATCCCAATATTAAAAATCAAAACACATGCGCATACACACTTAATATATGATCAGGTACCTTATCATATATGGCCCAATTTATATCATAGGAGAACAGCTCATCCTTGGTCTTTGGAATTGTATCAATCAATTGCTTTGCATCAAGAAGCTTGCGATTTTCTGGTGTTTTCACTTTTTCTGATCCACGTTCTCTATCCCTTTCCCGTTCAACAGTCTCCTTCCGGCTCTCCTCTCTGGTGCGACTAGTCTCGTGATCACTCCGGTCTCTATCCCGATGACTAGATCTTTCGTGCGAACGTTTGCTCATATCCTTTTCCGCATCAACCCTCTCTTCTTTAGAGTTGACATTTGATATACGCTTTGCAAACTCTGCTGCTGCTGCCAAGTTTGGAGATGGTGCCCCAGAAAGACCTTGTTGGACAGCCTGCAGCTCCTCAGTTGAGTAATCAATGGGAACAAGAGGCCGCATCTTTTTATCCTTCTGTGCATCCTCATCCTCTTCCTCATGAAAAACAGAAGGGACTGCAGTTCTTTTTCCTGACCCAACAAGACCAAAGCCCAACTTTCTATTTTGAGCATTAGTACTCTGACGCATATCTGCTGTAGAACCAGAACCAATAATTTCATCACCGTTGCCATTCTGAAGGACCCCATCAGCTGTCATAAAGAAATTCCATGAGTAAATGTAATGACAATGAGCTGCAAACTAAAAAAGGACAGCAGGAACTTACTCATATGGTTTTCATGCTCAGAATCACCATCCGAAGAGTGATAAATGGCTTTATCTTTGCTTTCTGCAGTGGCTTCACCAGAAAACATATCTTCCTGAATTCTATTAGCAACAGGAGCCGGCAAAAGCTTTTGAGTCTCTTCCTCTTGCTTCTGCTTCTCCAAAGCCTCTTCAGCCCTCAACTTGGCCTCGGCAATCTCTTCCTCTTCTTTTAATCGGTCAGCCAAGTCCTCTTCCTTCTCTAGTTGCCTCCATTTCCTCTCGTCTGCACTGCTTCTGTGTTTCCGTTTCTTGCTATAACCATCATCACTTTCAAGCTCTAGATCCATAATTAATCGCTTCCTTTTTTCTTCCCTTTTCTTCTCGTCCTCTCTCTCTCTCTTCCGCAAATCCTCCTTCTTCCTTTCTCTTGATTCCCATTCCTTGACAAAT
This sequence comes from Centella asiatica, assembly GCA_014636745.2. Lineage (NCBI taxonomy): Eukaryota > Viridiplantae > Streptophyta > Magnoliopsida > Apiales > Apiaceae > Centella > Centella asiatica. The sequence continues at coordinate 1,616,678 of CM025781.1, read as the reverse complement.
GTCCTATACCTCCGCTCGTCCTCGCGGATCTTGTATTCTCTATCCTTCTCCCTCTTAGCCCGTTCTTGCTCCCTATCTCTCTCATATCTCTCCAGTTCCCTTTCCTTTTCTCGTTTAACATCTCGCTCTCGGTCCCTGCTCCTATCACTTTTTCTATTCCGGTCAGGTGAACTTGTTTCAAGTTTATCGTGCTCACTAGGCGGTTTGTTCTCACTAGCAGTTTCATCGTCATTTCTCTCTTCCACAGCATCTGCCAAATGGTGAAAAACGGAAAGGGAAAGGGAAAGGGCAAACTATATCAATGTTCACAGAAAAATTAATGATGCTGCATTTTGAACATATCAATCTAATAGAAAGTAAATGGTGAGCTATTTGTGCTTCAATAGCAAATTATGACACACAAATACAGGACATAGCAGCAGAACAAAATTAGGTATCCTAATTAAAGACTTACCACTTTTCATGATATCCACATCTGAGTCCCCTTCCCTTGACCTAGCAGGAACTTCTGCATTTGAGTTACCAGAACCATCAGTTACAATTGGTGGTGGGGGTGGAGGTGGTAGAGGTTTGGTCTTCAAACGCTCCTCTATCATGGCATTAATTTTCTCTAAAGCCACTCTATCGGCTTCCTTATCTTCATCAGTCACAAGACCAAAGTTAGCAGTGTCTTGATTGTCTTTCTCTGCTGTATCCTTGCTATCTTCTTTAGTACCTTCTTCAGAGGACTTTGGATGTCCATCGTTCTCAGCACCTAATGCATTTGCTTCCTCTTTCTCAGCCCCTTGGCTCCCTCCAGTGTCAGTTTCAGAACTTTTCAAATTTTCCTTTTTCTTCTCGACATGACGCTCCAAGTATTGTCTAGTTGCTTGATTAAAATTTAACTGTAAAAGTATCATCAAACCATAAGTCAAGTATGAGATCAACCACAAGCAAAAGAATCAATCTGCTTTAGCTCCCTAATTGCTAAATCTGCTTTCTAGAGATGTTCAAACCAAAGGAATGTTTTGGATAAGACATCAGAAATAACATGTAAGAATATCATAAATTATCATTGTGATCAATTGCCAGAGGTAAACTATAAATTTGAACTCAGAATTTTTAAATTTTTTTATCAGAAATCAAAATAAAGTGAGGGAGCTATAGATCAAAGTTTATACCATCAGCTCTTGCCCATCAATATTTAATTTGCTCAGCAGCCTTATTGCACGTAGAACCCCCTCAGCAGAAACAAACTCACAAAATCCGAAACCTTTCAAAGCTCCTGTTGTTGGATCTTGGACACGTTTCCAGCTCTTGACGGGCCCGCAAAGCTTCACAAATTGTAAAAAGTCAAAATTGAACATAAATCTCCAGCATCAAAGTCTATTTAAGAAAGACCACAAGCAAAGAAGGTTGCAAAAAAATTGAATTACTTGAAGCAGAGACTGGATGAACTCATTTTCTACGGTGGATGCTATCTTCCCCACATAAATTGTTGTTTGTGGTTTTTCTGCAGGTGTAACACTTGGAACGCCAGCTGGCCTAACAACAGGAGGGATGATTGGGCCACGAAGACCCAAAACTGGAGGTCGTGGAAGTGCCGGGTTGATGCTAACCATTCCAACACGAGGAGGATATACCGGTCGGACCAGTCCATGATAGACATTGGGATAACGAATAAGTCCTACATAGGTGAAAAGAAGATACTATGCAAATTTATTAGACCATGTTTTCGATCAATATATCGTGGTAACTCTTCTATTCTATGGTAAATCTAAGGAAATGAAAGAATCACAATAATAATCAACAGTTGTTACCACATTCTACAAGCAATTTTGAGATAGCAGCAAAGGCATGACAAAAGTCACCAGTTGAACACATAACCTGAATTCATGAAGGCAACAACACCGAATATGATGGAAAAAGAAAAGAATGAAGCTCCAAGTAGGCTTACCTTATGCATCCACAGCAAAATAGTAGTCTTCTCAATATATCCCATGCACCAATTGTGAGGGTTTGAATTCAATAATATGACTCCCTGCGTCTCACTCAGACTAATGTGGTAGACGACAACATTCCATTTCTACCCTTCCACAAACTTTCAAGTATCTTAACTATTTTTCCAAGTCATTCTTTTTTCTTAATATATATAAGTAACAACCATGCTTAGCATAACAAATGCGATGAAAGGAAAACTAGAGTGTGTATTGAAAAGATTGTGATACCTTGGCATGCAAAGGCAAGGAGCATTCAGTTGCTAGCATGGGTCTGCTGCCGGAAATCAAGAATCGAGAACCAATTAAAGGGGAAGTACCCTTATGACTACATTATAAGCCTACTAAAACATAGATGGCACAACCAGGTGTTATTTAGCATGACATGTGGGAAGAGATTTTAGTAGTTCAATTTGAATCTCCACTTGTAGCTTTAAGCACAGAAAGGTACAATAATATCCATCTTTTTCACTTTAGTCAATATATATGCAATGACAATCAAGAAGCTAAGCAAATGTATGCATACCAAAGGAGTTGTTGATAGTGGTAGTCTCTATACCAAGCCTTGCAAACCTTCCTGATCGTTATCAATCAAGATCACACTGTAGGAGAAAACATCCGGTCATGGATACCCCTAAATCCATCCAACACAAATTCCTCTCAAAACCTCTCAACCCATCGCATACCCTCTTTACCGCACCATACATATATACAGTAGTTAATAGTAAAACCACGCATCATCTATAAACAACACCCCATTCGCCTTAAACATAAAATCTTTTCTTAAAATGGGTACAAAAACTTCTGAATTGCAGCATTATACATTCAAGCAATAATAACTGTAACTCTTTTTTCCATTCACTACCACACAAAAAAAAACACAAAGCATACTTACAATAGACTAGGATATAGAGGGAAAAAAAACAAATTAAATATCACGGATAGAGAGATGAAGAAGGAATAACCCACCAGGAGGTTGCATGATCCCTTGAGGCACGGGCATATAACCGTTGGGCATCTGCACGTACGGCCTCATAGAAGGGTTAGGCGGCTGACCGTAAGGCGTGGCCGATGACACGGTAACGGATCCGGGAGCCACGCCAGGCGGCTGAACCCCAGGATTCTGAGGCTGAAAGTTAGCATTAGGGATCGGGGAGAACTGCGGTGGCGTGGGCAACGGAACTGAAGGAAGAGCCGGCCGGAACGATGGTGCCGACGGAGGAACAGCGGAGACCACAGGAGGCGGCGGCGTGAAGGGTTGTACCGAAGGCGGCTGCGTCTGAGACACAAAAGGAGGTGGGGGTGTCCCAATACCTTGACTATGATTAGCAGAAGCGGCAGCAGCAGGAGGTGGAGTGGATGATGATGAAGTCGGGTCGGGTCGATCAGATTGACGGATCGAGTTGTCCGGTCCAGGTGGTTGGGAATTGATATGGTCAATAGATTTTTCAGGAGAATTTGTTGCTTCCGCCATTGATTGAGATAGCAGGAAAGATGCAATTGATCCTCTGCGCAAGAGTTTTGGTGCCCTAGCTGCTGCTAGGTTATTAGAAGGGGCTAGTAAAGTTACAACAGAGTGAAATTGGGGACGGAAGCTATTTCCTCACTTTTATCGGATAAGTTTGATGTTGTTGGTTTGTTTATTTAGCTAGTTCAACCAATTATACTTGTGTTATTTAACAAAAAATAAAAAATTATTTCACCCATCATCAAAATTTTCCTCGGATTTTATCTGATTAGCGCGCATTCTAACTATTATTTTGACATTAATATTATGTAATCATTTACCGATCTATTCATTTATATTAATATACAAGCAAATATAATGTAGAAAATATATAACAAAAAAAAATCGAAATAATATGAAAATAACTTGATATAAGTAAATATACTTCAGTGCCAACTCGTTGTACAACTTTCTCTTTAGTCAATTTCTGATACTTGTAATAATCTATATGTTTCACGATATCTTCTTTTATCAAAAGAGAAAATAATTTTAAATTCAAATCAAATTTATATATTGAATTTATAATTAATGCTCGTGATATATGCAATTAATTGAATTGTGAAAAACTTCAAAATTTAAATATATGCTCGTGATTTATAAAGAGAGTTTGCACCGATTTCAATACAAGACCACAAATTACCACGAAAATTAAATATTTCTTGTTTTGTTTGTAATATTAATACGTATTTCCAAAATACTTATGCTGCAATTAGTTTGATTGAATAAAATAATATAGGATACACAATTTGTTAAGTTATTTATATGTATATCCTTTCCTTATTATATTCATTTCTATAAAATTATATATATTTTAAAATTTAAGATAAAAATCAGTTCATTTTATTACTATCAAAATTTTATAGATAACCCATCATTTTTTCATTATCATATTTTGTTTATAATTTTGTGATTTTTGTCTTTACCTTTGTATTCTTTTCTTATCTAGCCATTCAATTTACATATCAAACAATTTCATCCAATTATACACAACTTTATAAACAATAATATTCAAGAAAAACATAAGTAAACTCCTTTTTTTTTTTCTAACATAAAAAAAAACCCTATGAACTTTTTAAATTTTAACACTTTAACCCATAACAAATATTTTAACAATTAAACTTTTAAACTAGTAAAAAAATGTGCAAGAATTACATAAATTTAACTAAAATAATAATTTTAGCTAGTTAAAATATGACATGATATCTTATTTGACAATTATCACATCATTAAAAATAAAAAATAAAATAAACAATTCTCAATTAGGACATCATGCATTTTTTAACTAATTAGAGTTGAGTCTCGTGCTAAATTTGGATAAATTTTACACAAAAAAATAAATAAAAGAATTATTAAATAGTGCACAAAGTCAATTTTTAATTAATTAAAGTTGAGTCTCATATTAAATTTGGGACATTGCTATACATTTTAAACTAATTTGAAGGTTTAATTGTTAAAATATAAATTGAGGAGTTAAAGTAAATTTCTTTTATATTTTTTGTGTCATTAACTCATTTCTTAACTTTCGCTCTCAAATCATTATTAAGGTTAAACTACGCAAATTTGAGCAAATAAAATTATATCCATATTGTTTCATTCTTTAAAATTATTTTCCCATTATTATAGATAACCTTTATAGTAATCAAGTAAATATTAGTTTTTACAAGACAAATGAATGCAAAACATTTTTTACTCATAAAAGAATTTAAAGTAATTTATTCGCCCTAGTTATAATTTTACTTAAGTAAGCTTAAGAAAGGCATTAACTTGTTTATAATTATTTATAAATAAAATTATGAGTTAAATATAAATTATTTAAAGTTATAATTTACAAGTAAAATTATTTGACAATCGAAACGTCGGCAGCTGATACGACGTATCGGCATCTCATTGTGACAAATAAAGTACCGGCAGCCGAAACGTCGTATTGGCGGGAAAAACATTCAGACGAAGTTGGAGGAACCGACCCAATCAAGACCCTTTTCCCAATTGTTTGTTTCCTCCTCAGTTCAGTTCTACACTCTCTTTCACCAGTCTCCACTCCACTACGCATCTATGGCAGGCGAAATCAACCAGAGGAAGAGGCTATCTGATATTGACTTGCACAAGTTAATTTCCGAGGAAGACGAGAATCCGCCGGAGCTATTGGTTGTGCGTACCGCCGGCGAACAATCGGAGCAACAACGGTCCATCTTCCAAGGAGGTGACGGCGTTGAATTCATGACGGACCTAAAACTTGCTGATACTATCAACCGACAAATCAATCTTCTTCGAAAGAAGGATTCTCTATCCGACAAGGACCAAAGGGCCGTTAACTTTCTCAGGCGTCTGCAGGAGGAAAAAAAACGCCGCGAAGATCGCGGAGTTTGGAAGGTTGCAACTTTTTTAGCTTTCATTTTTGTTAAATCCTTTTTAGGGGCGAGTTTCTATATAAAATGTTACTTATTAGTAAAAGTACACCATTTATAACCATAAAGTTAGAAGTTCATAGGTAAGTTTTTAAATGGAATTTTAACCTTCAAACTTTGTTTTTAATTAAGATTGATGCCAAACACTTTTTAACTTCAAATTTCTAGCTTGCTTTAGCTCTAAATCTAAAGTTAAAAACTTATTTTAAATCATAATATTAAAGTCGTTCTTGAGGAGGCAATTTGAACCCGCTCAGGCCACCTCAAAGTTACTGGAAATGGTTTCCTCTTACAAGGAGAGTAAATATGGGCAGGCAGCATTGCCATATTTTTCAAGTCTGGTTTTACTGTTGCAATGCCCGATTCATTCCCTGATCATGACAAGTATACCTTTTCAGTTTGTTTTGAATAAGAACTAAAACCCTAGTTTCGAAGTGGACTCCATATTTGTAAGGTTTACTTCAAGGATGGTTTACATTTTCAACTGATGGATTGGGTGGTTGTGAACTTCTGAAACACTTAAATTACAACCGAACACTCGTAGAACAAACTTGATTAATTGTAAATCAATCTTTCATCCGGTTGCATTGGCATTTAAAGAAACAATTTTGGTTTAACAATTTTAGAGTATGCTGATAATGTCTTGTTTACATTGGTTCCTTGGTGCCTCCAATAGATGGTTTGATGTATTTATATGAAACCTGCGCTAAATTTGGATGTTTGCGTCGCATTCTTCCTCAACCCTTTCCCCTATTCGTCATGCCACGCTAGTTTCCTTATATAGTAATATGTATTCTATAATTTTTAGCATGTAGAAGTTTTATCTGTTGAAAACTTTAACCTAAATTTAATTGAGCAGGATGATGGTGGTCTTGCGAAGTCAACACAATCGCATAACCAGAACTTGAACGGTGAGATTTTAATTGGTCTAAAGTTATTTATTCTTTTATTTATTTGTGATTCATTTGATGATTAGTATCAACATCTTGATTTTATAGAGGCATTTAAATGTCAATGGTGGTTAATTTTAGTGGTTCATGTTTCGATAAGTGTTCCGTCTAAATAATCAAAACATGCCTGTATCATGGGCATTAGTGATTTCTCTAATGTACTCTTTCAATCTTTGGAACCATCACTTTATCTTTAAAAATGGAAGAATTAGATGGAAAATAATGTTCCCACATTTAAATATTTTCCTGATTCCCATTCTACCATCAAAATTAGAAACATTAAATTATTATTCCTTGTACATCCACATTTTTCCTAACTCCCAAATACAAGGATCAGACTCTTCACCTTCTTTGACTCATGCTTATAAGAAGTTCTCTTTGCTCTTTGGGGCAATTTCATTGTGAGAAATTTAAGTAATTTTCGCAATATTAACTTCCCTTTTATCTGCTGGGGAATTTAAAGTTTTCATAATTTTCAATAGCTTCTACCAACAGGTGCCTAAAAGAATGGAAGTTAGTGATAAAGCTAGGTATTTCAGCGTTGTTGTCGTGTAATCAATTAGTATTTTATTTGAATAGTTCTGCTTCTCCACTCTTGCATTTAAACACATGCAATGATATGTTGAATATATGCAGACTCATCAATATCCCTTTCAGGCAGTGAACCTTGTTCTGATGGTTGAAGTTGGACAGATTAGGGGAAGAAAGAATTGAGAGATCATACTACGGATAATCTGGATAAAACCCACAAAGCACACAACTTTAATCATAATAATAATCATAAATCCATTATAAATTAAAATACAGGATCACAATTTTTTTGTTAAGGGATCCTAAAATTTGATGTGCACGATAAAAGTCTTTACTACTAGTATTATAATTATATTACTAATGATTGGCAAGATCTTATTCTAGAATGTTCTTGAGAATATTAGTACTACAACAACTCTGTAATGAAATAGAAAGGTTTATTTCTAGATAAAAATATAAGATACTTAACAACGAATTGTTTAATCTTTTGCTCTGCATCAACTGTTAACTTTTTTCTTTTCCCACATTTTGAATTTCTATAATCTTCACTTTTGTGTTTGGTTATTTGTTATTTATTCTTAAAACTTTGCTTATTTGTTGATGTTAGATTTTAGTGATAAATTTTTACAGGACTTTTGCTAAATCTGTCTTTTTTGTTGGTAAAATATCTGTTATAAAGTATGTTAGGACTTAAACATGTTTTATAGGTTCAACGCGTGACTTTAGACAAGGGACTCCAACTTCAATGGCCCAATCAAAAGATGGATTGCAATTTATTAAAAAGGTAGAAGAAGATGTATGGTGGCTTACTAACTTTAAATTCTTAGCTTGTTATCGCTGGGTTTTTTTTTGAAATGATGATAAAAGGCCCTTCTTTTTTCTGTTATGTTGATATAGCAAACAGAGTGTACAACTGTTGATGCCTTTGGACAAGAACTTACTGCTTTGGGTCGTTGTGATCGCCGGCTATTGAATTCAAATGAGCAGTTTTCAGCAAGAGGAAGGTTCAATAGTGGGACAACCTTCAGGGAAACATCTTTTCAGAACCCAAGTATTCTTTCCGCTGACGTTGATAAACGGTATGTTTCTGATGGCATGAAAAAGGACCAACACTTTTCTCCAAGATACCCCAATATTAGGGAAGATCTTTGCGGTGACTTATCAATGTATGCATGGTTATCCTCCTTTGATTTCTTTCTCAATTGTAATGTTCTACATGAATTATATATATCCATTTTTTCACTGTAATGTGGCCATATTGAGTTCTAGCTATATGATCACGTATTTAATGAATAAAATGATCACGTATTTCTAAAAGTGTTTAGACTTAATACGGCAATCCTAGACTTCAGATTGTAACTTATATATGCATATTTGTTTCAAATTGTCTTGCGATAATCTATAAATTATTACGTGGAAACTTATTCATTAAATTTTGAGTTGACGCAATTGTCTACATCAAATTTTCTTTTTTTGTTTCTTTTTCTTTTTTTCTCCCATCTGTAGGAAAAATGCTTCAAAAATCCACGGTCGAAAGTATTTGAGGCCAAGGAAAGTAAGTTTTTCTCTTATCTCTTTGAATGCTATCATTGTTGTAATTACTGCCATCCTGGTACTTGCATAATATTCAGCTAAGATAAACTTTTCTATTATCAAGCATATCATATTATAAGGTTTCAGTTATACCTGGTGTCGAAAGCATGAAAATAATATATCTACAAACAAGATTTTCCCCCTACTTTCTAAGAATTAGATTTTTAGGCATTCCCTATTCATATAAGTATTCTTCAATTGCTTAAAACTATACTGGTGCGAAATCAAATATACAGGAAAATTCTTTCCAAAATTTTATAATGGTTCATATGTTCTATATTGGTTCTTTTGTTACAGTCCCCCAGTGGTCAATCATTACAACAGACGCAGACAGTTGTGTTAGTGGACGAAGAAGAACCTCAATCTGTTGAGACAGTTCAGCAAGAAGAAGCGGATGAATAGTTAGTTTATTTGGTTTATGTTGCCATAATCATGAGTTTCTTATCATACTAATTTACTTGTTTTTCAGTTTATTTAGTTTACTGTCTCGCTTAGCTCCTATATGGTTGGATTCAGAGATTATCATACTAATTTACTTGTTTTTCAGCATGAAAGATATCAAAATCTGCTACCCCTCAAGGTATACATTTATGATTCTCTTTATGCAAAATCCTTTACTGATTCTTAAGGCATTTTTTTTGTGAAATTTTAAATTGCTCATTCAAGGTTATATTCATACTCTTACACAGGGATGATCCGGAATCAGTTGAAATATGTTGTGCGGACTTGGAGTGTCTTGCTCCTGCAACCTGTCTGTCATCAACAATTATTAACTTTTATATCCGGTAAGTTTACACGGCTGCTTTGAGATGGTTATATTGTTGAAATTGTCAAAGATGCTTGCAGTCTTTTTATGACTTCACATAATTTCCCAATGTTTATGATGCCTTTTACGACTTTGTTTATGTAAGTGTTCTTTAATTTGTGAGATTTATGGAAAGTTTCACAACAATTCCATTATATAGTTGTGCCATTTGGATACTATTTTAGGCTTACAAAATCTTTGAAAATTTGTATCTTTTGTTGGATAGATATTTGCAGCAATCAACCTCTACAACTGATAGTGCAACATGTGGTTATCACTTTTTCACCACTTACTTCTACAAGAAGCTGAAAGAGGCCGTACTAAACAAGGTAGATATTATTTAATTTACTGTTGTTCTTCAAAATTCAGACACTGTTAAATTCTAGAATGTTGCTTTCTGTTGTCTCAGTTCATCAAACTGAATTGGGATATGATGTGTTAGAAAGTGGCATGTTTGATGTTGGTTTATGTTGCACCAACACAATGCTTTGGATTCAACGTAAGAAAAATAGAGGTAGAAGCCAAAAGTATATGGGCATGCTAAAGTGAGAGATGGAACATATGAAAACGTTATTATGGACACAGTATGTGAATAAGCTGTTTGTTAGGTTGATAATGGTATCTTTCAATTCTATTATAGTCTGGGTGACTGCAACACATTTCATTTTTCAGAATTTTGAGGTGTAAAAATATTGCAGCATTGATCTAAATTAGAGCCTTAATTTCTTTTAATTTCTGGTATAATGTTTTTAGGAACTCTTTCTGCCAAAGTTCCCAACTCATTCAAAGGAAAAAATGTCTTTGATGGATAAGTTTGAATATATAAGTAGTAGTCCTTCCAATGCATTGTAATTACGTCTTGTTTCTAAAAATCCTATTTGATGATTTGTAGGTGACTGAAACGGATAAATTATTCGTGAAATTCCGAAGGTGGTGGAAAGGCGTCAATATATTTGAGAAGTCCTACATATTCCTGCCAATACATCAATGGTAAGTATTTGCATTCAGAAGGTTGGCTTAAGCATAGATCTTCAAGTGCAAATGCTTCCTCTTTTATAGAGGAAATGAATCATATGAAAGCGCCTCATTTTCATTTTATGGATTCTATGGAACAAAATTTATTAGCAATGGTTGGTAAAATTCCAATTTTAATGATAGATTGAGCATCCAAAATATGAGAGTATCCAAATCTTTTATATGTTTTGGTGACATCTAGAACTTTTTTAACTTTGCAAAATTATGGGGAAAGAAAATCTTCCAATAAAGGCTCACCTGAATGTTGCACAGTTTACAATAAACTGTGAGAAATGGCATACTTCAAAAAATTATTAGATCCACAAAATTGTGTCATATTGCTGTTACTGCCAAGTAAAGATTTCATGCAAGTTATTCTTGTCTGCAATATCTCCTCTCATTTGGGTTGAACATAATACTAAGATCATGACCGCATCTTTTTTATTTTTTACTTTTACTGTGCAGTCATCATTGGAGTTTGGTGATTATATATATATTAGACAAGGAAGATGAGTCAGGACCAATTTTACTTCATTTGGATTCAGCACGACTTCACTCTAGTATATCTATTTTCAATGATATCAAGAGGTATGAAAAGTGCATCCTGGCCAGCCAATGGCTAGTAACTTATAATATATGTGATGTATATTCAATTTTCATTTGTTGGTGGAAACTAACTATATCAAGTCTCTAACCTTGCGATTTCCAAAATGTCTAATCAGTACTTGATGAATTTCAAAATTAGAAACTTGATGTTGATCCTTATTATTATTTTTTTTAGTTTCATGCTACCATTTTCAAAGAAGAATAAGCTTTTATTTTTTAATATCATGTCCTCTCCTCTCACGCAGTTGCATGGCCTTTGGCATATTCAATCTCACATGGCTTATGTCATGTTCACTCTCACATGGCTTATGTCATGTTCACTCTCTCACATGGCTTGTTGCATATTCATTATTTTGTTGTGACAATTCATCCTGTGATTTTCTTTGTGAGAATCATGTTACCTTATCAAGCTTGTTCATTTATAGAACATGTAAATTTCTCTATAGCTTTCTCCAGAAAGAGTGGAAATATTTGAATGGGAAAGCAGCTTCGTCAGATTATCCTACAGCGGACAAAAACTGGCATCATCTTTACTTTGATGAAAGAACTATTATGGTTAGTGATTATCAAGAGCTTGACAATTATGCAAAGATGATGTTTGAAAGTATATGCGCTAATCAGTAATTTGTTTTATGGAATATATTATTTATATATCAAATAGGACGGGGAAAAAAAAGAATCATATGTGCTTGTGAATTCAACCAGCTAATTAGTAATAATAGTGGAGGATCAAGAGATTATTAACTTCTCAAATTTTACATCTTAAGAAAGCAAAGGCTTAATTACTGCATTACATACAATTATAAACCTTCATAAAGATTCGACTATGCAGAAAGATATCTAGTGATTAGTATAGACACACTGACAAAATATTCCAAATAGTAGGCTGTGTTTTCTTTTTACTTGTTTATGTATAGGTAAACAATACACTCAATCCCTTACGATTTTGCGTTTGTCGGAAAAAAAGTTAAAGATAGATTTATAATCTTTGATATACAGATTCAGCCTGTATATGCATACATGGTAGAATGTCATAGTTATAAATCATCCACCACTTAGCATAGGGTCGTTGTATTACTACTTTACATATTTAGAAAAAATTATATTTTAATGCTAGAACTAAACCTCTTATTACCTAATTACAATCAACTAGATTTTATAGAAATAGATAATATACTATTAAAAGAGATTAACATTATCAATTGTCACAAGTAGCGGACCTTTACAATTGATCTTGTTTAATATCAGTGGTTATTACTTATTAGCTTCGAAATACTGATCATTGGAGGCTCAACTGCATATTATTAATTAGTTTCTCATGTGGTCCATGAATTTATCCTTTTCTGAAATCATTCCAGTTATGAAAACTTTATTTCTCTGCAAACAAGGGTCTTTGGGTGGGGTTTTGTAGGCCATAGCTGTATTATTCTTGGTGATGTTATGATTCATTATTTATTAATTATTTTGGGTTGGGGTGTACCCTTTATTGCTGGTACTGAAGGTGAATTTGGTTTGAAGTGATGTTTTCTTGGGTGAAGTTCTGAGGTGGATTTTCCCTTCATCTTCAATTGTGAATTATTTGGTGCTATTGGGTAGGGTTATTTTTTAGGCAACTGGTGGGTGAAGTTTCATCTCCGTGGAGGTGGATTAGGTCAGGTGGCATCCTAATAGGATTGGATTTTTCACAGTGAGTTCTTTCTATATTCGCTTTAGGAGAGAGCGGAAGTCCATATTGTAAACAGCTAAGATATGGTGACTGATACATTTGAAGTAGTTAAAGGATTGTTGATATTAAGCAATCTTAGACATATGTATCTCACTAGTGGCTATAGACTTGGTCTGGAATCCGACTTACTTCAATATAAATCATAATGACTTGGTAGTTAAGGACAAGATTGGCTTCTTCCAACATTTTAGAGAAACAAGCTAGGACTTTTTTTAATCTTCAGGAAACTTTTTGTAAAGGTCACTTCTTTGTCTTAAACTAGTTCTGTTAAAATTGGATTACAAGGATTTACTTTATGTTTTCCTTTAAAATAAAACTAATTACATTGATTGCCAATAGGTTCTTGGATAGACATGTGATGTGGGATGACAATCATTGTTTAGTTTGAAATTTATTAGATTTTAGCTTCACACTTATATTATTGGCATCTAACAATTAATTTTATCTTTTACTATTTTATGATTAAATGAAATTATAAAATTGTTGCCACATAGGGAAAGTTACCTGAAAAAAAAAAACATTCTAATTCATTTTGCTTTACATCCAGGTTCCGCAGCAAAAAAACGAATACGACTGTGGTCTCTTTGTTCTTTTCTTTATAGAACGTTTTATTGAAAAAGCTCCTCAAAGGCCGAAAGAGAAAAATTTGGCAATGGTATATATGTTTGTTAGTTTACATTGAACTTCATGTTTCTTTTTCCTGGGATAAGAATAAGTTCGAATTTCTATATCTTGGCGATATGTTTACAATTGTGCTGTTATATATATGGGGACCGATTCGTGGCTAATGTTATCTATGAAGAATTTCGTAGCTAGCATATTTATAATAGCTTTTTCGTCAGTAACACTAGCGGAAGACTTTTAACTTAGTTACAAAACCTTTGAATACGAAGGTTTTTATAAAGAGGAAGGGTTTTTCCGCCTGTATTATTGGTGAAAGGCAAAATGTTCATGTGTTCTTCTTTCTTGTGTTCTTTCTTGCAAGTTTCTTCCATTTTGATTCTTATCATCTCTTACAAATATACAAGAAGGCATTGACATAGAAAAATAAGTCATCTATCATGAATCTCAACTGATATACAACAGATTATTAAACCAAAGGATTGAAAATAAGTTTCCATTTTCGTTGTATTTTTTCCAAAAAAAAGTACAATATGATTTAGAAAGAAATAGAACTAATGTTATTGGTGGAAAGTATATAACTTTTTTTAATTGTTTGATCTGAACCCTTGGATCATCCATCAATGGTTATAAACGTGTTAGATACGAATGTCTTCATAACTAACATTAGCCATGTATTATATATATATATATATATATATATATATATATATATATATATGTGGAAGTAGTTAATCCATGCTGATGATCCAATATTTTCTGCCTTCCTGCACCTTAGATAGGTAGGACCAACAAAATAACGGCATATGCATCTTGTAATATTGATGGTCAATACTTGTAACACAAAATCTTCCTTTTGTAGATTGATGCGCAGTTTGGTAAGCAGTGGTTCAATCCTGAAGAAGCCTCTGACCTGAGACAGAAAATCCGGAGCTTGCTCATGGAGAAATTTATTAAAGAAACAGAGGATAGAAGTGTTATGAAGCTTTAGTTTTTGCTCTAGTTGGAAAAGCTCTTCACCAACCTTCAAACTCTATACTGGTAGTCTTCCAACAGCTAACTTATGGTGATCAAGTTTTTTTTTTATAGTGTTTATATCATATGATTCTTGCATAGTTAGTTTCACTATTTGGAGTAGAAGAAATCATTTCGAAGAAAAATTCTTAGTGGAGAAAAGAGAAATGGAGTACATGGTAGAAAACATTTTCATCAACAGTGAAATTCCGGTTGGGGGTAGGAGACGATAGCAAAGTGCTTTTGGCGATGTTTATGAGGAGGAGAATGGGGTGATTAACAAATGATAGTGGATGTTTATTTTGTTGGTTACTTTTAAAATTTAAGATTTAAATGGCGCAAAAGCAAAAGAAATGTGTGTTGAGTGTTGTCTTTACTCTCGCAGATAGAACTGCATGCTTAATTTTTCAACTAGGCATTTTTACCAACTCTGACCGGAGAAAAATACTTTCGGATACTAATTGTGTAATCAATATTGAGATATATGACGTTTTGCGGCCATATTAAATACTTTTCTCGTTCTTCAAAAAAGGTTATATTTTGTTTTTTCTTTAAAAATTTTGCCGCTTTATTCTTAGTTACTACATTTTTCAAATCTGAAACATACATATGTGATTTATCACTCGTAAAATCGATCGTAAAACCCCATTGTCTAGACTGCAGCTCGTGATTACTTCGTCTGACGTTTCTTATATTACAAAACCATTTAAATTGAGCGTTTGTAGTCCAACTTTTAGGATAATTGCCTTCCAAGCAGTAGACCCCGGTGGTTCGACTCACGGCAGACGCATATCATTTTTATTTTATAATTTCCCCAACAGTGCTCCAGAACAGCTTTTGCCTTTCAGAGAAACCCTACACTTTATACTAGAGAAAAAGTTTATCCCAGACGAACAATATGCTCTTGAATACCTTTTGCTATTCAGTCATTCTATGTTTCAACAGTTTCCAGAATACAAATATCAGATCTAAAATTTCTACTCTTGCACTACGCCGGAAAGGAAAAACAGTAGCATCCTACACTTCTGAAATGTAATTTACAGTCAAAGCTTGGGTACAACTTGTAGTAATATATGATTAAACAAACTTATGAAGCATTTTGCTAAGCTTTCCTCAATTGCTAAGATAACCAACAATTTTCACAAAAAGGTGCCATCTACTCCCGCAGCAGGATCCAAATTGAAAAACATTCTTGCAGAATATATATCCACAATCAGTCATCAATAACACAACACCAACTGCTCCGCTATAGCAGTGAAATGCTGAAATGGCTAGTCCCTGAAAGTCGCAACAAAAGAAAGGATTAGCTTTCAATTCAATAGCCTTTTAGTCAATATCAAACCATGCCTTCAATAACCATGGAAAAGTTGACAAGGTACATGCAAAACGAGCTTCTAGCCAAAGTTAATAATGAAGATTTAGGCAATTAGATCGTTCAATTTCATAAGTAGCACAAAAATAAAATGAAGTACCTACTGACATAGAAACTAACCTACAATGAGAGAGACGAACTGGAAATTACAGGAAATTTTCAAAATTAATACACATACACATGCACAGCAATACCAACCGGAGATATTAAATTAACTCAAGACGTGGATACACTCTATACCAGATACACTCAATCACAAACACAATTGACAAAAGCAATATTACCAATAGTTGGCAAATATTTACACCATTTTCAGCAATTTCTAGTTTCTTCAGTCATGTAGGATGAATCACAGAATTAGCAAGGTGAAGGAAAATATACTAGCTTACCATCAGTTAGAATTGCACTAGCTTCCAATCAAAGGTGTTCTCATTTTCTTCTTATATCAAACAATTTCATTCTATTTGGTTTTGTACAATAAAGAAACATGGTTTCAAGTTAAACGATGGATGTGTAGAGAAAACTCCAAAAAAAACATTTAAGCTAGAGTTTCATATCGATTTTCAATATATAAAATATTATTGAACACACTTAACAAATGATCAAGAATAACTGGAGCTAAGTTATGAAGAGGAATATAAGGAAATCATAGCAGTTGAAGTATGAATATCAATTTTTAGTTAGAACTGAGACGATAAGAGAAGTGAAGTGGACTTTATCATAGTTTGTCAGCCAATCTGGAGGAGAAACTAACGAAAGTTAGAGATAATTTTCTTTCAACTCATAAGGGACTTGAAAAGTGAAGGAAAAAAGAAGTCTGAAACTTTACCACCATATAAGCTTATCTACGTGAAGACATGATTAGAGTATAAAATAAAATAATAAATACAGTATCTGAAATTAAAATATGATCCAACTTTTTATATCCGGCTATTGTTGACCAAACTACGCTCTTGCCTTCTATTAGTTACCAGCAGTCCAAAAGGGCATCACTAATGAGAAAGAAACCATTCTTATCTCTTTACTTTGATAGACTTAAAAGAATTCCATCAGAATTTTACATAAATCCCAACCACCTAACAGAAGTCCTTCCCCTAAAAGAATCACTATTTAAGATGCCACCAACAATTGAATTGACATTGCATCACATGACCTGAAATGCTACAGTACATGGGAAAGTAGAAGGATACAGTTCAATTGTATCGGACCAGTCGTGAATTGTATAATACCTTATTCTAACAAGTGATAGTACCTAATGGCAATAAATGGGTAAGCTTAATAAAGCATCACGCAAGGACAAAGACACGAAAGAAACAAAAAGAGAGCAGCTTTATAAGCATTATTATGCTTCTCTACTTTGTTAGTGATTGTAACTACCCAATTTACTCTTTCATGAAAAAACCTAGCATATGGTTCACATCAATAGATCTAAGTTTCAAACAAGGTAGACATGTAGCATGGAATTAAGACTAAAATCACAAGCAAGAAACCTTCATAGAAAAACATGGTTCAAATAATCTCTCACCAGTATTTAATCAAGCCATCCCAGCCACAGGTAGCAACTTTGCTTTGCTCCAATGGATGCCACTCGCACCCTATACATACACCTTCATGGCATTTGAGAGTTCTGAAAACTTTGCAGCTCTTCCAATCCCAAAACCAGCATTTGCCCTCACCATCTCCAGACATGACAAATCTCCCATCTGGTGAGAAATTGACTTGACAAGCATACCCCGCAACAATGTGCCCTGCAAACCTCTTTTTCTTATTAAGCTGAAATCTCTCTCTGGTGCTGTAGATAAGAATTTGATTGTCTAAACTCTGTGCCGCAAGCCAATTTGTATTCGGATGAAGAGATATTGATGGCATAGAGTGCATGTGAGGCTCACTTATGTACTTGATAACAACAGGGATCCCGAATTCCCAAACACGAAGAGACTTGTCATCACTTGAAGTCACGAATCGTCTGTTATTGTCAACAAATGTAATTGTATTCACCGCCCCTAAATGTTGATCATACTCCTGAGTGATCTGTCCAGTATTCATATCCCATTGAACAATCTTCTTATCACTCATACCTGCCAAAAGTATGTTCTGCTTATCATCGTCAGGATTGAGCTTAACCACATAAGGAATCTTCCCCGTAGAAAATGTGGATATCACCTGACCTGTTTCTGTATCCCAATACTTAATATTCTTATCGTATCCAGCAGTCAAAAACTTAGTACCATCATTACAAAAGGATATATCACGGACTGCCTTTGAGTGACCCATGTAAGTCCTCATACATTTACCCGAGTTGAAGACATCCCAAATCTTAACCTTGGAATCCATACCAGCTGACAAAATCAAATGACCATGCTTAGGGAAAAACCTAATGGCTGACACACCTTTTGTGTGTCCACTCCATGTATGTACCAATCTCTTTGGTATATAACAATGATCATTGGTGGCTTTCGCATCCTTAGGCGGCGCAATCCATGACCTACCCTGGTAATCCCTCTCCTCTTTACCATGAAATGTACTTTTATCAGCCACAACTTCACCTTTATCTTTCTTCCCATCTCTCTCTTCCCCTTTCTTCTTTGCATACTCTTCCGCGTATTTCTTTTGCTCTTCAGTCAATTCAGTATGTAACCCCTCTTTCTTTCCAGACCATGGACTCTTTCTGTTCTTCAATAACCATGCGTCTGTGGACGGATTCTCAACTTCCTCGGGATTTTCAACCTCCTCCTCATCATTATTCTCAGCTGTCTCTTTCTTCTTCTCAAGCTTTCTCTTCTTCTGCTCGTGCTGGGGAATATTGTAGACTGTGAGAGCTTCGTGTTGGCGTAAAGCTTCCAAATCTCCAACATAATTGTTCCCAGACGCTCCGGATGGATCAGCAGCATATCCATATTTATAGAACGTGTTGTACTGCTCATCGAAAAGGAATGGTTCAATGGCGGCGTCTTCAACAAACCCTAGCTTGTGATTACGCATACCTTGAGCAATACCATCTTTCGCATACGGATGAGCGGGTCCCTGGATCGGAGCCCAAAGCTGGTCGTAGGTGGGGTTGAAGGAGACGAGGTGTTGGGTCGGGTCGAGGGGTTTGGAAAGTATGGCTTTTCGGGGGTCGGAGGCGGCGGTGAGGGCAAGCATCGTGTCGTCCACTTTAGGGGCGGCGGATTTGGAGGGGAGAGAGATTCGAACAGGGGACGATTCCGGCGATGATTCAGGATTTTGATTGGCAGATGATTCGGGATGTTGGTCCTGTAATTGTTCGTCGTCAATGTCGTTATCTCTGTACGATTGCAGCAAATCCATGGATGATTATTCGAGTGGGAAGAAAAGAGGAAAAGGGGAAAATAGAAACCCTAATTTAACAGAGATAATTTTGGGATATGATTTGGAAAAATAATACGGCTTCACTCCTCAGTCTTCAGATTCATAGGTGAGTGGTGACAATTGACTCTCGTTGACTGTTAAATATAGTCAAATGATCCTAATACCTATGGACTTTCATTTTTTTTTATATGTACTTTAATTGTTTTTGTTAATTAATTTTTTTAAAAAAATTTAATATATTGATAGGGCAGAGAGAGTAATAAATGTTATTTAAAATTAATATATTTACATAATCTTTAAACTGATATTAAAAAAAACTATAAACTTAATGCTCACTTCTGATTTTACTTATTCGCATTTTTATTTTTATTTATCCAGATTTTCCCCCCTTTCTCTATTTTGGTATTAGTTTTGAATTAATATATTGTTTCAACATTATCTTCATATATTAAAGTATTGGATATCTCAAAATTCATGCAATATTTTACTCTTCTTAATAAATGTCTAAACATAATTTAAATACTTTATTTTAATTTCTTGTAAACTAAATAAAGATTCAATGTTAATAAAATATATACTTCTGCAAAACCAGTATTATTCACATAATTAAAATATTTTTTTAGTTTTATTTTGGCTACATAAAGTATAAATGACCTAAATTATATTTAAAAAATCTTATTATTATACAATATACAAGTACTGACATAATAATTTTTTTTAATATAGTACTAAATTACTTTATAAATTATGTTAAGAAAATAACAAGTTTATTAAGTAATTTTTAAAATTCAAGTTGTTTTTTTATTGTTCAACATGTTAAATTATATCACCATTAATAAATATATAGTATCTATAATGTATAACTTTATATAATAAATAAATATAGACTTATTGTCAATGAAAACAGTATTTCTCTGTTACAATTTTATTTTTACTATTTCGTACTACTAAGAATGCAAGATTTAGGAAATGTGGGTATTTTATTTTTAACCTTTTAATGAGACCATGGTTATATAGTTTATTGAAATAATTAGAAAAATGAATAATAAAGAAGAAGTCTCCAAAAAATATGACAGAGAATATAGTTAATAATAAATTATAATAATATACAAAACATATGCATCAAAATCATTAAAGCTAAAATTTTAGAGTAATAATTAATGAAAACTCACATTCTAATTTTATTCATCCTTAAAGAAATGTAGTAAAACGATTTAAATTTACAACTCTTATTTTATAATTTTCATAATGTTTATTAATTTATCTCGCTTTACCTCATAACAAAACCAAATTGTATAAGAAAGTTATTATGATTTTAGTTCAATAATTACACTTGACACTTATACGAAAAAAATTATAAATTCATGTGCATACAAAATTAATGGCTAGTTTAAATTAATTATTAGTTCTGTTGATGCACCCTTATTTATATTACTCTTACTTATAGATTTATCTTTACCTTTATAAAAATTGATAATATAATATAGTACTTGCTTATGTGATGTAAAAAGATTTAGAAAAATATCAAACTTGTTAGGTGGATATATTCTGCTATAATTAAGTAAGAATTTTGATCACAAGTGAAGACTCTACTCATTGATTAGGAAGGATGTTGCAGCAAGAAATTTTTAAGGATAGTGTTGCTTGTAATGGAAATAAGCAAGATCTAATGCAACAATAATGTTAGAAAAGCACCCTACATTTTTCCCTGCTTAGTCAACTTCTAGTAGGATTTTCAAAAAATACTAGAAGACAAAATAACGGCTATCTATTTGAACTAAGTAAGGAACAACTATAAAAGTATTAGTCATTACTAAGGCAGTACAACTCCAACGGATTTATTTCAAATACTCAACAGATAGATTTTTGGAGTAGTATAAATAAAAGTCATAAATTTCATTTATGACAATTGAACAACCAAAAAATTGCATTGACAATTTAACATCCTAAGAGTTCAGCAAGACACAATCTTTCACCTGAACAAATGCTATCTAATATGCTCAATAAAAAGTTTACTGCTTAGAGATAGAAAGAAAAATATTTTACCTTCTTTTAGTCTGTGTGACTCAATCTGATCTTAGTGACCTATTATATTTTTGGACTAAGTATCTTGCTGTATTTTTTATTCTGTATGAACATTCTTAGTGAGTGTCTTCTCAAGTAAAGAGAAGAAAAGTGGAGTAGAGTTAGACCGAACAACTATAAAAATTTTTTTGTTCACTTTACTTTACTGTTTATCTTTTATATTGTTTATTTCTTTTATCCTTACTTTGCTCAGTCCTTGTTAAACTCATTTAGCAAAGACTTACTGACATTGTTGCCTTAAGCCATTTGTTTAAAAGTTAAGGAATTTTTTGTTACAAATTCCGTTGTTAACTCTTTTCAAAATATAATAAAGTTTTTTAATAAGTAAGAAATGATTTAAACTGCAAATTTTATATGTAAGACTTAAATTTTGAAAAACATTATTGAACCCCGCTTCTAGTATTTTTCTCTTTGGGACCTAACAAGTTTCATTAATTATAATTACTAGCCACTTAACTCGTGCAATGCACGAGTGTTTTTATGGTTTGATTCAAACATGTATAGATGATTTTATTTGAATTTAGTTTTATGATATTTTGGTATTGTGTGTTCATGTATGATTCATTATTATTATTTTATATTTAGAACATAGGAGGAGATTGTTGGATAATATGTTCAAAATATAATAATAATGATAATAATAATAATAATAATAATAATAATAATAATAATTTGATAAATATTAATTATACTTTATTAATTAATATTATACGTGGACAAAACGTTGAAGGTGTATGGGCTAATGTAGAAGAATGAGTTTATGTTGAGTTCGATAACCTGGTCATAAGGGTATGTATATATATCTTTTCTGGAGACAACAAAATGAGTATTCCAAACTTAATACAAAACCTTATATACACTCGTATATTTTTTTATAATATATATATATTTTTAAATTATTGTTCTTACCTCTGTAGATTTAACAAATACGTATACATATGATTTATGATTTATACCAAAAGAAGAAGCATACATACATACATATGTATGTATGTATCGATCATATATAACATAATATAGATAAAAATTAATTGCATGAAAAACTAACTCACATTGAAGTAGGGACGGTAGACTATAGAGGAGATCACAGGGAGGAAGAGATGAGTCATAGGCTTAAGGCCGCTCATTTTTGAAGTGGTGAATTATGTTTTAGAGTTACAAATCTCCACTGGGAGGATCGAGGAGAGGATTTCATACTGTACACGATACGGGTCTTACAAACCCTAATATTCTTTGACCTACTTAATTAATTCTGCTTTCCATTTTTCAGTTTGGTAATTTTTTCTTTGCAAGGGAAGTCCGTGTTGATTCGTATTTTTGTCAATTTCTAATCACAAATTAATTCTTTCCTTTTAATTAAAATAATAAAATTAAAGCTAGCATCTTATATATATATATATATATGGGTTTGTCAAAAGGATAAGTATGTAATAAAACCACGCATGTATAAGTAATGATGACCGGTTTATTTCTTTTATTTTTTTAAGAATTAATATTCTTCACTTAAAAAGTATAAAAAATATTCAGATTTCTTCTATTTGCAATTGTAAAGAAAAATTAGAATTATATAGAAAACATATACTATACGAGGAGGGTCTATAAAGTTTCATTAAGCTACTTAGTGGTTGTGGAGTAGTATAATAATGATGATGATAATGATAGAGCTAGCTTAATATTCACCAAGAATTTAAAAGAAAAAGACCAATGATTGTTTTGTCACGATCTACGTGTGAATTCGAGCAATTGATGTCCTTTGATGTTAAACGCTTTTAAAAACCTTATTTGGTTTATGAACACTAGTCTATAGGATACGCTCTTATGCCAACAAAATAAAAAATTCTAAATTGTTGAGACCGACTTTTGAATATAACTTATAAAACGAGGGGAAATTTGAAACTAAATTTAGTGGTATGTGCGTCTCAATGCTTGACGTCAATGCAATTTCTAGCTCCATCCTTTTTTCTTCTGATAAAATAACATGCTAAAACAGTTGAACCGCCTTACTGTCCAATGTCCATTGAAAACACAAACTCAAGACATTTTTAATTAAAGCCCAGTACTTATGTTGGGCATATAGCAAAAGTTTGCACTTATATCAAAATCACTTGTTGGATATTTGTAGTTCAGCAGTTGGAACCAATTAGGCCCAAAAAGGTAATTGTAGAATGGGCAACCTCTAGGCCGGCCCACCTTTAAGTACAAAATTCAGAAACTTATCACCCAGTGTGGTCATTTGAAAAATATTACCATACAGTTTTAATATGTTTGAACTCTTCCCGTGTAATTTATGTTACCATATTATTATCTGATAATTTATGTTATTATCTACGCTGTAATTTTGTTAAATAAATAATAATATTATACATAGTAACATAAACTTAATGAGAATTGTTAAAACTTAGTTGTACTGCACATGAATATTTTTCACCAAACCACACCGGCCGGTAAAAAAGCCCTACAAAATTTTCTAATGGTGTTCATGTTTTTTGACACTTCCGTGTAAGTGTATTTTAAGTTTGATAAGTTACTGTTCATAAGTTACTATTTTTTAGTATACTTTCAATATACTTTAAAAGTTACTGTTATACGTTACTCTTACTCTACTATTCATGAATTACTATATCTAAATCTTTAAACATACACTTGTAAAAAATACTTTTAAAATATTTTACAATTCATAGTAAACCGATCCAAAATTCTCTTATAAAAATAACACCGTAACAATTGTCAGTTAAGTGAAGTGATAGATAGCAATTCTATTTGACCGCTAGGTTTTAAATGCACATTTCTTTCAATGTATTATCTCAAAATTTTATTATTATTTTATGGTACTAATAAGAGATAGTCGTGATTATCTTAATTTATTGAGTAATGATTTTAGTGACAATACCATGTTCATGTAGTTGCCATCCAAGTGACTCAGTAACCTAAGCACATTTGATAAGTCTGAAGCCACCGATATTTCGTCGCCGATTATCCAAGAATTCAGGTCATATAGATATGGATAAACAAGTCCTAGTCATAAACGAATAAAAGCAGTTGGCAAGTCCCATTGCAAAAAGAATATTAAAAAAAATAGTGTAAATGATGATTTGCTCATTTGTTTAAACTTTATCCGATTTAGGCGTCATTAAGTGCGTGCCAGACCTTATATTTCAATTATGCATATACATATAATAAAAACAATTTTTGTAACCAAAAATAAAAACAATTTTATTGAATATTTTGAGTGGAGTTAAAATAACAGAATAAAAACATACAAAGAAAAAGAGGTGCCAACTGCTTCATATATTTACCAATTTATAATCGCAAATATGTCAAATCAACTCAAATACAATACAACGTATTGGCATTTGGGCGTCTTAATTGATTCGACTAATAGATCTAGCGTCCAACAAAAGCAAAAATAGTTCTACCGAAAAAAAACAAAAGCAAAAATTGGAGCTACATAACGCAACGAGCTGACAAATTGTACCTGACAAACGAATTATTTAATAAATTTATGAATAATAATTTTATCTATTATAATTATTCATTATTTAATTATTACCGATTTAACTATCCATTTATTAGACCTAAATGAATGTATTGAAACATTCTCTATATTTGGCGATTCTGGTTCTCTTCGTCTCGTTTTGCGGACAAATTATGATAAGAAAATCTCCCAATTGCGTAGTAATAAAATGGAAGAGATGAATATTTTCAAGATTATTTTTTGCTATTAATTACTTATTGATGTCCTCCTGAAAATGTCACGTGCTTACTTTGTTGTCAATTTATATAAACATAATCAAGAAAAAATCTGTTAAAACATATTCTTGTGTTTATTCTAATCCAAAATGTATAAAAACTTGTAATGGCCCAAAAACAGCTGGCACATGGCCTTCCCATGCCTTGTAAAAGCCATCTTTGTTTAATTGTCTTAGGACCACTAAAATCATTTCGCATAGCTTTGTAAGATGTGGATATATCAAGTGCTATTGCCCTTTTATTTATTTATGTTTTACCTTCTTTTTTTGTATGTTTTTATGTGGAGGGTTTGGTGTAGTGGGGGGTAGGGGGTGGGGTGTGTGGAGCGGCGGCAAAAGGAACGGTTATAACATTAAAAAGCAAAAAACAAGTGCAGCATAGTTGAAGAGACCGCAGTGCCCAGGTGAAGTGTAACCATTTTCATTATATCAGATATTCCAAATAACAAATATTATAAGCTTTTGTTTCTTATTATAAAACATTTTTAGTTCCATCCACTTGACCGAATGAATCATCACTATATACACCTCCGCATGAAAGTGATTAAATATAGAAACTATAGTTACCATGAATAGAATCAAATTTGTTCATATGTGCCAAATATTAATACCTTGAGAGTATTATTAAAAAGATGTCATCTTCTTTCTAAATTACATATTTGTAAAAGAAAGAACATCTCATCTCTCACAAGACTCACCAACACACTTCCATTTCTTTTATTTTGCACCAGAAAATATATAGATAAATATCACTAAATTGAAAATTTAATAACACAAATTAACACAATAATGTTAAGACAACTTTTAACACTTACGTACGTAGCTAAACTTGAAAAGAGACTAAAAATTCCGGGTTGAACCGGCGATTCACTTTTTTGTGACCCGGCAAGTTTTTAACCCAAAACTTTAATATGATCATTAGCCAATCAATCAGCAATTGACCAATTCATATCATTTTCAAAGATCCAGTGGCACACCTCTATTTTCCCAGGACCCGACCCTAATGCTGCAAAGGCTCCATGGGTCGCGCTCCAATCTGATGTGTCTATATGACAAATGGCTACACCGTGGTTGATCTTGGCCTTGGATTTCGGGTCAAGTAGATCCGCTTCGTAAACCCGAACTTTTGGAACCGAATGGCAATAATAGACTAAATAAGGGAACATACTTTGATGACATGAAACCGCTTTGGTGATTTTACCACCGTTGATTCCTTTGACCGATCCGATCATAATATTTCCCTTAGAACCCTCTGTATTTTCTGTGGTCCGAACGACGACGTTTCGTCCCAAAACTGATGTCGCAAAGTCTAGCATATCCTCCATCGAGGCAACACACCGCTTTGTCTCGCCCCGACTCGGTGCCCTCTCGCACTCACTCAACGTATTCGCCAACATGCTAGCCATGGTCGAGTTATCACTTGCATGAAAAATCGACTTCAACTCACTGAGTTTCGAGGTTGAAAACGGCAACTTTGACGATAACACTCGGGGCAAAAATGACCTTTGCGGCATCTTATCTTTAATATCCGGCATTGGCATGACAGTCCCACTCTTCAGCATCTTCTCTCTGAAAAATTTGCCCGGCTCAACCCACTTATTTACCAATTTGCCACTCTCCTTCAATGAAGCCAATTCTGCCGTCTCTTTCTTCTTGTAACTAGCAAAAGAAACACCCTTCTTATTTGCATAATCTGTGAATGTATTGTTAACTCCATAGCCTTTGAACCCAATATCTGAGAAAGTACCCTTTTTACCATAGCCAGTAAACTTATCAGTACCTTCATTGAAAGAATTTCCGTAATTTCCAAAAGTAGCCTTGGCCGCATTGGCGTTTTTGCCATAAGATTGAAATGAATCATCACCAACATTTGACTGATCCCTGTAACTTGTGAAGCTTTCGACGGCGCCATTACCAGTATCACCATAATTCTGGAAATTGTTTTCTGGGACATTGCTGTTAAATCCATAAGAAGTGAAATTATCAGCAACCCCATTTGCATTTTGGCCATACCCACTAAAGGTCGATGTAACTACATTTGAATCTTTGCCGTAAGAATTGAAATCGTTGGGCTGCCCATTTGCGTCTTTTCCGTAGCTGCTGAACGACTCGCTACCGGCGTTGGCCTCGACGGTGTAAGCCCCAAAAGTCTGAGATTGGCCGTTGCTGTTGGCGGAATATGAGTTGAAGTTGAGATTGGGGACGTTGATTCTCCTGTTGTAGCCGGTGAAGTCGCTTGCGCCACCGGTGGAGCCGGCGGCGTATGAATTAAAGCTTTGATCTCCTACATTGACATCAGGGGCATAATTGGCAAACTTCGTGTTGTGGCCCACTGAGTCACGGCCGTATCGCCGGAACGAGTCGACGGGGAGGTTGTCACCGTCGGAGTAGTTCTTGAAGGAGTCAGTGTCGCCGCCTTTGAGAGTTCCGTAATTGGTGAAGTTTTTGTTCAAGTACGAGGTGAAGTCAACGTTCTGGTCGTGCTTTTCGAGGCTTGGCGATAAATCGGGGAAACAGAGGAGTTTTGCCGAGGAACAGAAAGCAGGGAGTTGGGTGGAAAGCGTGTTTTGGGCGGCGAGTTTCGAAAAAGTCGCCGACTCGACAGCGGTTAATGGGGACGCTTTGTCGAGAAGGAAAGCTGGTTTAGGCAAGTCATTAGAGACTTGCTTCTTCCAGTAACGAATGACATAAGCTTTCGGCGAAAAGGGGTTTTCGCCGGCCGACGATTCCAAGAGCTTCCGGCCAGCTCCGGCTACACCTACCACCTGCATTTGGCCCAAAACATTAAGGTCCATTATAAAAAGTTGTGCAATAAGAAATTGGACATTAAATTTTCTTGAAATATACAGATAATGTGTACTCTTTCTTTTTCTTCGGTAATTAATATAATGCATACATTTTTATCAAATATGATATAGTAAAAGAAAAAGGTATACAGTTATGCATAAGAAAAAATTATAGAGAGATTGAAAGAAATGAACTTACACTGAAGCAAGAATGGAAGAGTAAGGAAGAAAAGAGGAGGAGGAGGAGATGAGTGAGAGGCTTATGTTTGTTCATTATTTTGGTTTGAGAAGGGAGAATAATGTTTATGGTTTTTTGTTTTGGTTGGGAGGAGCAAATTTATAGTGTAAAAGCTTGGGAGATATAGGGCCTCACAAACTCATTAATCTGTCTTTCTTTTCCTTTTTCTTTTGGTAATTTCTTTTATTAGTAAAAGTAATTTATATCTAATTATATCAACAGACCTATTTTCTTTTCGTTTTATGGAGGGTATCAATCACTTTAAATCTTTGCCCTTTACCATTGTTTAATCTAATTTTTTTCAATAGAAAGAAATTCCTATATATGTGCTACCTTAGTAAAGCATACGCAAATTGAGGTTTTCTTTATTGACATTATTAATTAAATTTCAATTTTCAGAAGAAAATGCATGTGCGAAAACGAGAGTAATAGAAATATCTTCTAATAATTAAAGGTTGTGGAATACTATAATAATAATAATATTGCTAACTGGTGATCTAATTTTAGTTACTATTTGATTTTATTAGTATAAAGTCAATTGAAAACATTTTCAAGTCGAATAATGGATTATTCAAAATTCCAAGGAATAACTTCCTTTTATATGAATTTTTATTTTGGATGGGGGAGGATATATAAGAAAATCCGTGAGAGGGAGGGAGTGAAGATTAACTTGGTCCAGTTGCTATTTTATTTAGTACACATTCCGTTCATTTTAAAATCATCACATATCTTAAAGTTTTATATTTCCATCGAATAAGACACTTTAGTTTTTTTTTTCCATCATAAAAATTGTTTACATTTTCCTAAAGAGGATTTAATGCTTCATTCCATAAACTACTCTCAGCAATATTTAATGAAAATTAGTTAATTAATAGGGAGGAGGAAATTATTATCTTTATGCACCGAAAGAGTACAAAATTATTTTTAATATTATATACAAACTAAACATAACAATTAATGGTTTCTTAATTTCTATATGTTGTCAAAAAAAGTTTATCTAACAAAAGGAAAAGAATCATTATCGCATCACATATCTTTAATTTTCAATAGAGCTGTAAATGAATTGAATTGTTCGTTTGTTCAGTTCGATTTGATTATTTTAAAATTTGATTTGACTCGAATTGTTAAATGAGTTGATTTAGAATACAATTTTTTGTTTATTTAATACTTTAGGTTTACTTGACTCAAACTTATAAAATTCGACTAATTATATTATTCGACTTGTATTTAACTCGATTCAAACACTTAAATAAATCAATGTTGAACGCCAAGTTTTTATTCACCAAATAATACATAATCGACTCGATTTATTTAATAAATAAATTCGACAAAATTTGAATTGAAATTAACTCGACTCGTCATTTACCGCATTTATTTTCAATATCCTATAAAACTGTCACATCATATCTCCTTGATTTCCAGTCACTTACATATAGTTAATAGAACTTTTCAGTTTTCATGGTAAAATTTTAAATTTTTGCATCAAATACATATATCATTTGAATACCCTTGTGAACGACAGGTAAGCGTAAGAAGCCGCGTGAATGGCACTAATATCACACATGTCTGTTTTTGATTGGACAATAGGTCGCGCTAAAGCTTGGATTCGAACGCGTTGGTATGTATATATATATGTTTGCTCCCCTAATAGCTACTTCTGTTTTATTTTTCGAAGTTTTGTGAAAACTTTATGTGACGGATACTCTTCCACTCACACTCACAACTTCTCGTTTTCCAACGATAGGCTATATTGTTGTACTCATTTATATGTAAACGAACAAGATGATAAAATAAATATTATAAAATATCCTGTAATATTATGTTGTGTAGCATTCAGGACAAAGCCCGTGATAATGGCAGCAATCTGTAATATCTTCACAATTATGTTGCTCTTTCTGTCATTAAATTCATTATGAGATTTACAATATTTAAATCTTAAAATAAATTTAACGCTGGATATTTAATGTTGTGATTTTTATCGTAATATATATTGCGGTACTAAACAATTTTGTTTTATTTATATATATTTTATTTTATTTTTCTCATTGATTTTGATGCTGTTGGATATTGACAATTTAAGAA
Source organism: Centella asiatica (assembly GCA_014636745.2). NCBI lineage: Eukaryota > Viridiplantae > Streptophyta > Magnoliopsida > Apiales > Apiaceae > Centella > Centella asiatica. Next base: position 1,586,288 of record CM025781.1, on the reverse strand, counting down.
TTTTTATTTTCTTAATTAGTTTTTATAATTTATTTATAACCTATTGTATTTATTCCTTATTAGTACTAGTGGGCAGTGGTAGGCCAAGCCACGCCAGTTGAAAATTAATGACCTCCTCTGTTTCCTAATGTAGAACTGACTTTTCTACCATGCCATCTTCTTGTTTCTGTTTTCTTGTCATTACTGGTACCATTTTTCTTTGAGATCTTGAAATTGCAATTTCTAAATATTAGTTTAATTTCTAGCCCATGTTATTTTTTAACGTATTTTTATGGGTTATGTTTCTTGCTTAGTATGCTTGAGTGGGGACGGCACCAAGAAACTAAAACAATGAGCTGGAAATGTTGAAATGCAGTATAATGTTTCACTTGTGTATGTCTTTTTTTTTTTTTTTAAAGTAAAAAGGGTGAGGGACACTCCCTAGTTCAGGTTAGGTCATGTCATAGTATTTTTTAAAGCTCATAATGATATTTACATAATCTTCTTCAATTTTTCGTTAAAAAAGAGAAAATTAAATGATGTAAAACCTTCAATTTCTTGATTGACCTGAAGAGAATTGCTTTCATATGAATTTATTTGAACCCATGACTCAATTATTCCATGTGGTACCAAAGGTTCATCAGATCAAGAGTCAAAAGGGATTTTTTATTAATTGTAATAAGAACCCAAAACTCATAAGAGGAAAAATAACAAGACCTTCCTTTGTATATGCTGACAAGAAGTATACTAAATATGGTACACTGCAAAAATTCAACTTATTTTATCTATAAAAATGTCAAACTTGGTTTACAATTTATACCAAAGTTGGCCCAATAGGTTTTGGCCTAGAGTTATTCCCACACCTTATTTACCAAAATGTTGATTCGAACATTTGTACCCTATTAATGTAGTGGTATGTACGATTTAAATTTTTTATTTAATCTAACAAAAAAAATTGTTCAATTATATTAAGTGTGACACATCTTATGTCGATAACATTATCACATTGCAAATCTGAACTCGAGAAGGATTTTAATGAATCAAATTTCCAGTTTTGGGCGACCCTCGGTAAAGAATGCATAATTTTCTTGTGCTTTCCTTTTGGCCTTTTGGGCATTTAATATATTGCACGGTTTGTGGCTTGGGGAAGGGTATAAGAGGAAAATAATTGTTAGCCGACAAAAATGATCCTCATCGCTTATCAGGATCCTGTATACATAAAGGGGCATCGAAAGAATTAGCATCCAATAAATAAGACTTTGATTTACAGAGAGATGTGACGTGTTAATTTTAATTTGAGGATTATTTTTTCTATCCAAATTTTTTATAACTAAAAAATGAATATTGACAAAATTTTAAATCTTGTTTCAGTTGCCAAACCAGATGGTCCAAAATCCTCAACTTTGAATGCTCAAGGAAGATTTGCATGAAGGTTAGTACTTTTCTAACTTAAATGGCAAGAACTCGTGTCCTAGAAAGAGATTATACTAGCTAGGGGAGTAGCTAATCTTATAATTCTCTCCACCATAGGTGGTTGGATAAAAATGTTACGATATGTATAAATTGATGTGATTCAATTCTATAAAAAATTAATAAACTCTGATAAATTCAAACTTAAAATTTTAATAGTTAATAATTTGTCATAACACTTAAATTTAGATATGAATTTAATGGTACCAAATAATTTTGTTATTTAAATGAAAAAATTTTCAGTGATCATGCAAATTTCTGCCAAGCATTTCTTTTTTTTTTTCTTTTGGCTAAATGTGCCAACCCCTTTTACTAAAATTTTTCTATTTATTGCAATCCGTATGAGTTTGGTAAGTGAATGTTGAGTTGAAAAATGACAGAAGAGGAGGAGGACAAATTTAATGGAATGGAGCCATTATAGCTGACATAGTAAAATCAACTTTATGATCTATGATTGAGGTGGAAATTATAGATCAATTCTTTTTATAAAAATAAAAATAAAAATAAAAATTGGAGAGATAGGTACAGAAAGAAAGGAAATTATTCCAACAAAATTAATTCCTTTTCTAACTTTATTTGGTGATCCAAGTTATATATACTGAGACAACAGTAGTGCCATAGTAGATAGGGATGTCATTGTCTTCAATACATACCAGTTGCTACATGTGTTGCAAAAAGAAATGGGGATAAGATACAGAGCTAGCTTCGCTGGTTTTGAAACTTTTGCAGCCAAAAAATAAAAAAAGAAAATATATTGCATGCAATAAAAAGAAAAGAAGGTACATACATATAAATATACATTATATATATATATATATATATATATATATATATATATATTATGAAAAATGTATTCAATTTCAAATATATACTATGCTCAACCACTAATAAATCTTGTTGCATTATCTTCGTCTCTAGTATTGAGAGCTTTTCTTGTCTTGAGGCCTAAGCTCCAAAACCACGAGAGAATTAGTTCACCATCAGCATCACAAATGACGAGGCTTTTTCACGTTTTTTGGGCTAAATTTCTTCCTTTTTAAAGAATATATATATATATATTTGCTAAATCTTTTTCACGTTTTTAATTAGCACATTTTCCATTAAATCCTTTGGTAAGGTAGGAGAAATCCAATTAACTAGTTATGTCCTTGATTATAATTTACGTACTTTAATATGAAACTATTCATAGTGCAATATATTATCTCACTAAATTTTTAGAATTGTACCACATGTATAACATACAAGTTATGCTTCAATTTTAATAATATGAAAAATGGATGGTATCATCTATTATTGCATCCATCTTTCTGTTTCAACTCGCTCTAGAATTAAAATTACATTTAACTAAAATTGCACTGTATAGCCTCAAACCACACTATGTCATCCTTTAAAACATTAACCGCCGGTGAAATCTTAGCTTAATAATTAAGATTGAGGAGATGCAATTAAAATATTACATGTTGAATTCTCATCAATTGTTAATTTTATTCATTTATTAGAGTGAGATTTTTTCTCTCTTGTAAATTCAAATTATATTATACTCTCTACATCTTTAAATCGAATTATACTAATACAAAGTTTTGAAATATATAAGTCGCACTATACTGGTCTTGGCTAGAAGAATCTTTCTCACCTAAACGATTTCTAACAAAAAAAAAAAACGTACCATATCACCCACACCCTGTATACGAACTTAAAAGATGGTTGGTGGTGGTGGAGATGGGGGTGGGGTAGGTGGGCAATTGGTGGTGATGTGATATCAGATAGTGTAGTTGGCTAGGAGATGAGACCCGAGGGGCAGGCCCTAGTTACATATACATAGATATATATATACATATATATATATGTATACATATATATATATATTATATATATATATATATAGCAATATCAATTCCAAGCAGCTCATCAATGCCCATATACGATTTTGATCGATCTGCTGCTGCACAAGAGGGGAGCGTTAAATGTTTAGTGGGATATATAGTACTCTACATAATGGCCATTAATTGTATTGATATGCGCCTCCTGCTTGTCTCCAATTGAGTATGGTTCCTGCATAGAACCCCATTTCTTTATAATTAAATTATTAACCTTTTATAGCACTACCACTCCTTCTGTCCGTTAATTTCACCGCTTAATGGGACGCGGCAGCGACGTTACTAGTAGTATCAAATTATTAATTGTCACTTTTTTGCTATTTTAAGTAATGAACATTTTCTGCTATTGTGATTTGTGAGGCTATTAGACCTCTAGCTTGATATTTTCGGTAGGATAGAGATGTTGATATATTCATGTCGAAATCGAATATTTCCACAGTTTTTTTAGTCAAATTTCCGTTATAATAAACAAACTCATAGAAGAAATTCACAAATTAATTCGAATTTTGACACATAAACATTTTTATTCTGTATTTGTTAACTTTGAAGTACTTTTTTTTTATGTCTAGTAAATGTACGTCGAGTATAATAAATTAAGGCTACAGAATTCAGCTGAAACGGCGTTGCATATTAGTAGTATATTAAAGAAAACTTGACAAAGAACAACTTCGTACAAGGGAAAAAGCAACTGGTCAACAAACATATTTACTCCCATTGATGATTAATTTCAAACATCCCGACAAACTTTGGTCCATGGTACCTTAACCCACATAATCATTTAATTTTCTGCTAAATATATATATATATATATATATATATATATATATATAAACCTAAAAAAGCTGCAGCACATATATATTGTAATATAATTATTAATTGGGTTATTGTATATACAAATTAATATTCCACATGCACCATCATTTACAAGTCACAACTAATCCACCTAACACATGTAAATTAAGTTTGAGATCGGGGATTTTTGTAGGATTAGTCTTCAAATTAACTAATAATCTCATAATTATTTAGTACACTCTGGAGTCTGGAGTACTGTATCAAATTTTAAATTAACAATGATCATAGTCACACTCCGGGATTTTTGAGCTCTTTTACATAGTTCTTATAATAAAAAAAAATCAATATATCTTAATCATTAAAAATATACAAATTTTATATAATTATAAAAATTATGCTATATACTATAAAATAATTTGAAAATTTGTGTATTACTCTATTTTTTGATACTCTTTCGATATGTACGGTTGAATTTTTAAGATATATTATAAATTTATAGATATAAAATTAATAGATATGATTTAAAACATGAGTTATAACTCAATTACCATAACCTTATATATATATATATATATATATATATATATATATATATATATATAT